>CALNXI010002167.1:65515-75515 GCA_942486025.1 Porites evermanni
TTTTTATTTTGTTTGTTTGTATATAAATTTTTTTTTTTTTTTTTTTTTTTTTTTTTTTTTTTTTTTTTTTTTTTTTTGCTCCTTGATCTACACATTTTCTAAGCAGAATGCTAGCATAGATTTAGCTACCCCTGATAAAAACAATCTTCTAGTTAAAGGTATAGGAGAAGTGGTGTGGAGGTTAATTGCTGGTTTACATGGATAGAAGCGGATTAGTCTTCCAGCAAATTTGAATAGGCCTTATCATGGTTTTTGAAGTCATCTTGATGAGTAGGCAACCGCGTGAGAAATTAGAGTGTTTGTATGAGGAACTAACATCGAATGATTTCAATAAAACGGCTGTTCTGAAAAAAAAATGAATTTTAAACTGAAGCTTCACTCCTAACGATTCAACTGAAAAAAAATTGAGGGCGTTACATACAGCTATAAGAGCTAAAACCACTTGTTTAAATTTTCTATACATTTTTCTGTAACAATTTCTCTTCCTGCCGACTAAAATTCAGGGGAAAAATTGCAGACAAATATATGTTAAATTTAAAGCAAGCGTCTGGAGAAATTTAAGCACAGTAACGGCCCCCAAAACTTGTTGGTAAAATCCTTTGCTGTGTTGCTTAAGTTTACAATTTATACTTTATCACAACAGCCTTCTTAGGGAAATTATTCCACATTAGATTCTCATACAAACACTGTCATGTATCACGCGGTTGCCGAAGGCCTATTGAAAGTAGGCTTATATTAATAATAAATAAAATTGTCAGCGTAAGTTGTGTGAATGTGTTCACACAGTTACTGTTATTTAAGACATGATGCGTAGATAATTTCTTTAATAACAATAACTGGGATTAGGTCGTGTGTTGATGACTAGGAAAGGGCGGGAAAGATCCGGGCAGGAGAGTCTTGGACCTTATTATCTGCGAACACCTTTCACAGAACAAAGGTACATGCATGCCAAATTTTGACTCTTATGCGTGCGTTTTTCCGATTATTGAGGATTTTTTTTTAATTTGGTTGATGCAATCAAGCTCCTAAAATATTATAAAGTAGCCTGAAACCAGGTTCCACTGTGGGGGAAAATGGCAAAAAGTACCACTTGGCTTGCTTCGTTCGCTGAATGTTTTTTGCCTTTTATCCCAACTGCGGAGCCTGGTCCCTAGCCAATTATGAAGTGAACACAACTACAACATTTTAAATAACATCACATACCAGACCAAAGGCAATGGACCCAGTGGGTGAGAAAGTTATTTTGATCACACGTCCTTTATATTTTCCAAATAATTTTGTTGATGACCGGTTAAACCTTACAACTCATTCTTTTTAATTTTAGGCAATGTTGTAAGCAGTACAAGGTAAATATCTAGTATTCCCCCTCAAAAAAAAGTTTGATATTTCCTCAAAATACCTTCCTTAGGCTACCAATCACCTCCCCCCTACACATAAACAACCAACTGTAAACAAATTTTACAAGGCCACTGATTTTCCTAAACTACATTCTAAGGTTTACCATTGTTTTACTCTGAACAGATCCTAACATTTCCCTTTTTCTCTTGCCCCCTCAACAGCCAATCAGAGCGGGCGTACTATTGTGGCCATAAAATTACATATCGTAATCATAATTATAATCAACACGTCTTCATACCCTGGTCTCTACAGAGCAAAACGTTGATACTTAACCGTGCTCAAACTCTTGAGTTTCGGTCGAAAATACGGCAAATATCAAATAAGCATATATTGGTTCCTTTAATTAAGCACTTTATTGAATGCTAATTGAACAACAAGACGCCTTTCATGATTTATTGTAGTAAAAACATCAGTGACAGATAACCCTTTACAAACAGTAGTTGTTATTCATGAACGTGAGACTGGCTCCTTTACATTTATGTCTTCAAAACCATAGGCTACTTGCAGCTAGTCATTCAATTGGTACAAAACCGCCATCCTGGAGAACAGGGACACAATGGCGGAAGACAAACAAGGGAAATTACCATTGTTCAATGATGTACGCCTTTGGATTTCTTTTCCAATGCTTTCGATCCCTTGCTCTCCAGCATGTTGGTTTTGTGCCACGAGAATGACTGGTTGTTAAGGAACTATTTTATTAATATATCTCTGTTTACAAGGTATAAAGCAGTCGGTTGCTATGAAGCAGAGCTGAAAAGTAATAATTATACTAGTAAAATGTCAATTCAAAGCCTATGTGGAAATAAACTAACAAAGACTTCATGAGACTTCTAAGCGATGGAATTATCGTTCAAGATTAATTACTTAATTAGTGACTGAGGACACAGGAGAAAACGAAATCCTTTTTCCATTTGGCGAAATAAATTGGTTTTAAAGATTTCTCCTCTTCTCCATTTCAAACAAAAGTTTAAAGGACGTTTCATTTTATAAATAACAATTCATTAACAAGAAAATATTAAATAGAACATTTTTAATGGTTTAAAATCTCAGTTCTTCAAAGCCGAGTTGTATCGATTTCTTTCCATAAGTAATAAATAATTTTAATTAAAAGACGTCTTGCTTGCTTGTACCAGGGTCCTTTTATATATTGGAGACACAAATGGCGACCTCTTTGATGACCCCACTTAGCGAATCCAGTACGACGTAATTCCGGTAAATCGTCACCATATCATTCGTAACAGGTCCTTTCTGTAAAGAGAACAGATTTTATTTCAGATGACTTTTGAAACCACTTCATTTTATCTTCAAATGGTGCAATAGGACCTTCCACGTCTTATTTCAAGTTTTGATAAAAAGCAGGAAGAGAATATCCATCGACACTGTTGGAATATGCGCCGTAAAATTAGGAAACTGACCAAATTTAAAGGTGATTCGTCCAAAGCGTGCCAAGATATTGTGCCACAAAGTTGCAAAATTTTACAGACGCTTGTATTTGTTTATATTTCCAGTCGTGTCTACAGATTTTCCCAGTAAAAAGTAGAAAATACCATGGAAGGGTTTATTTAGCCAATTAAGCATACCTTTGCATGAATGATCAGCTAGCTATCATATAATAGAGTTGTTCTTATTGGTGAAGAAAAGCGTTTAATTGCACCCGCAGGGATTTCGCCCAGAAGGCGAAATCCCAAGGAGGCACTCTAGTAACTCGCGTGTATATTAAGGAAAGTACTTACAGCTGAAATTTAGAGTCAGTATGCCAGAAAAAAATCTCGATTTGCTTGAACAGGGGCCGCATGGAATCGGTAGGTAATTATGACGTTTCTATTGCTTGCGCCCGCAAGTACGAAATGGTTAGGATGACGTAAAGACAGAAAATCCCCAAAGGACCGCTTAGGTAGATTTTGTGACATTTATTGTGCAGTCATACTTCGATACTCTTTTGAGTCACGTGTTATCAGTGACATTCTGTGGAGCACTTGTTTTGAAAGTTATGGACCAAAAGACACTCGTTAAGCGCAGATGAAGTTATAAGGTGCCTATAACTGTGTATATAAACACTTGGAGAGTTTACCACACACGAGTTCACAAATCTTTGATTGGAAACCTTGCCAGACACTCTTTCTCTCTCTTTGACCGGAATACGACTCAGCCCCAAACAAGCAAGACGAGTGAACAAGGGCTTGCTTATCACTAGCAGAACAATGGACGATTAAAGAAATTCGCCAAAAATCAAATTCTGTGCTGACTTATTCCCTGCTCGTAGATGTCCTTCCGCTACTGAAAGTTAAATTAAGACTACAGGGGCACCCAACGAGAATACTGTTCAAAACCACTATAAACATAGCATTGTTGAACGTATTTTAGTATTTAAACGGTAGATATAGCCATATTTTTATCCCCTAAAAATTTTTTATCTGTTCGTTCAGATTTCCTAGCTGAAAGTCTAGTGATCCGAAAATTATAGGGATCAATTCTTACCTTTTCGAGAACATCAGCCAGAAAAAAGGCTCCCAAAAATTCTTGATGACCTTTTTAGGGTAAAAATCCGCTAAAAATGGGCAATTTTACCATTTTGGGGGGGATTCGAAAATCCTAGGAGAGGGGGGCAAGCAAGAAATTTAACAACAAATGTTCCGAAAATTCTAGATCTCAAATCGTCTTCCGAACAGATTTTTTCCAAAAGATGTCGTTGGGTGCCCCTGAGACTAGAATGCGCGAGCGTGAGTTAATCAAACGTCCTTTTAATTTCAAAGGCTTACTTTCCGGCAAATAAAATGAACTGAAAGTAAAAAGTGGAAGAGAAATAACGAAAAATTCAACATCTAATTTAATCTTTTCTTATGGTTTAGAAGAAACTATTCTCGAAACTGAGAATATTTTGATCAAAGCTGTGTAAATCGAACTGAAACTGTGCATGGAACCTTGCGTTTCCTGTATTTATCTCACCTATTGCATGGAATATGTATGAAAATCTTCATTATGAATCGGTATATTTCAAAGAGCTACACAAAGAGCAAGAATACTATTTGACCGACAATATACAGAGCGGGGGCAGCTGTAGTGTCAACTATTACTACGTAGTTCATACAATAACGGCTTTGCAACAGATATAAGTCTCTTCCCAACATTATAAATCATCCTTTTTAAACAAATTGATTTTGTGAAATAGTCCTTTCTGTCCAATGCCTGTATGGTAAAAACAGCGCCTCATAGTATACTGTTTCACCTCGGATGTGATGTATAAAGAGTGAAAAAGGCTGGTTACAAGCCACCAGATTTGTTGGCAAGATTTTATAAGGTAAACTTGCCGAACGCAAAAAATTCGGCTTGATTTGTTTTAGAAGAATTTGTTTTCCAGGCCTAACCTACTGTGATCTAGAGCCATTATGAATCTTAAATGTAATCGAAGATGATTGCTATTTTCTTGGGTATACATACATGTATAAGGCTATTAACTCGATGTAACATTAGTTGCACTCTTGGACTGTTGGACTAAAACTTTCCCTCAAAAGTCACATGAAAGGTGCCCTAAAGTTAACTAATTTGTGGCTTACAAGTTTTTGTTTGATTTAGGTTATAAGTTTATTAATGGGAGCTTCGCTTTTAGCCCTGGCTAAATCTATGTATTAGTTTGTATGTTCTGTTTTCCCAATTCAGACCACGTGATGTTCTCCAGGGAATTTGCCTTTTGTCTTTTCTTTAATTATGCAAACAGACGCACGTGGATGCACGTGCATAAGACGACATTTGAACGAAACATTTCTCTAGGGTACCATCACGTGGTCTGAAATGGGAAAACAAAACATACAAGCTAAAAAGGTTTATTATAAAAATGTATATATATTTTTTTTTGGATGAAGGGATAGCTTACCAGCAATTTGGCGGTAACAAGTCCTTGAAGATATGCTTTAATGATCTGGTTCATCTGCGCCTTAGAATTTCCAGTTGAGGCAGTGGGAACACGGAAGCCTTTTTTTACCATCTGAAAGGTTTGAAGAAATGATAACGTCTGCTATGACCAAAAGCGGAGCGGAGCAGTGAGGTTTGGAAAAAACTATTCATGACTTTTTTCGCATCCTAGTAGTTAAATTCGAGAAAATAATTCTGGTTGTTTTTGTTACCTTACGACTGAGCAGGACAGATGAAGCATTGACGTGAGTGCTTATGTCCCTGAGTACCTGAGCCAGCGGACAGTGCAGCGGTCCTTGGTTTTCTTCATAAGATGAGGCCATGTATAGTGGACTTCTGAAGATATCCATCTTTTTGAACGCGATAGTTAGGTTTTTTTTCAAATTCTACAGACGGAAAAAATATGCATTATGACTTATAGAGGGTCTAGAACCGTATTATATAACAATTATTCCCTTTTTTGTGGCAAAAACAAGTATTTCAGCAAAAGCGTTAATAAATAAGTAAGATCAAACAACAAAAAATTTGTTAATTTTTTGCAATTCCTTTGTACAGGCCATGTACAGAGTACTTTTGAAGATGCCTATTTTCTCGTAAGCGATGTTAACATTGTCATACAACAGCTACCAAAATAAAACAGTTTCTAAAAGCATTACTTACAGATGGAGTAGAACTGTTATTTTGTGACAATTGACAGTAAAGACATTAAAAATGAAAATATATAACCAAACAAACTTCAAAAACAAAGAATTAGGAAATAAACTTGTTTATAATATGAAGGAGTGAGACTGATATGGCAATTCTTCACTTATTGTTGTTTTTGGTTATTATTTTCACAGTTCTTGTGGTTGCATGCTGAAATGAAGTACTAGTGTTGCACGTTCGAAACATACGCGCGGAACTCATGTGGTATATCAAACAAGAAAGAATGTCTCAAATCTATCACCTCGAAGAGAATTATTTTACAAGAACTGTGAGAAGTTTGACAATCAAAACCCTTTTGGTTTTTTGACAAAGTTATTGCAACACAAATGATTTTCAAAGCGAATTTAAGAATACAAAAAGGGGATTTTTTCCGAACACGTCTCGATGTCTTTACCTTGTTAGTTATTTATAAGTTTACGACGTGACATGCAAAGGCTGCAAATCAAATTAATATATTGGAATTTTAGCAAGAGTGTAATACTGGCCTGATCAGTCGGTACATAGTTGTGATGGTAACCTGCGATCTAGCGTTTATTTTTTTCGGACAAAGGGGAAAAAAAGAACCAAACAAAAAGGAAAGAAGGACCGCCTGATCGCAGGTTACTGAGATGGAGGTTCTAACGGTACCTGTTTTGACGTGCAGGATTGTGCGTTGATTTGTGGTGGAAAATTGGCTAAAGGTGGCTCTTGGACGTAGCTTGAAGAGGTGATGAGCTGATTAAGGTTTCTCATCTAAATAAATAGAGGTGAAAATTATTAACTTTTGATAATTGTCAACAGGAAACTAAAACAGAGCAAGGGACTTTAACTGTCTTTGTCAAAATTATAAATGAAACGAAGGTTTTGTTCAACACACTTTCTCAACCCAGGCCACTAATCATAGCGGAGCTGTTCGCGTCAGCGTAGCACCATGGGTGAGAATGTTTCGTAAACTATCCATCCGAGAAAATTTGGTTGTTGACATTTGCGTACTCCGTCCGTCCGTACTCTCCTTGGGGGGTGATGTAAGGGAATCAGATGTCAGCCCGACGGTGGGAGGAGTATGTTATAAATCGTGCGATGTATCCAGGATTTGTGCAACACGCGTTTTTTTTGGCGGGAAATCGCTCAAGAAATGGCGTGACCAAGTCGTCGCGTTCAAAAACTAGTTTACTTTAGAAACTTGCCGGTTTTCAAGTATTTTAAGCATAAAGATTTTTGACCGTAGTGCTCAGTTTCAAGTAAACTGTTTCGAAAAAAATGTTATGGCAACAAACAATAGCGGATTTAATTCGATTCAACCTATATGTTTGCATGTAAGTGAAGAGCGACGGGAAAGAGAAAGAAGCGAAAAGGCATACAGTAAGAATTAGCAGGCGAAGAGGATTCATGTGGAAAATTTATGCAGCATCGGAGACCTTTTTACTGATAGCTGAGACTGACAGAGTTTTGTGTCATCTTGTGATGTTTTTACCTCTCTTTTTGCACTGGATTTACAAAATGAAATATGGCAGCTATCAACGTTCTTTTGTTATTCTTGGCTGGCTTGATTATTGGGTTGTGGTTGAGAAATGCGCCCCTGTCAAAAGGAAATCGGAAATCACCATTTTCAAAAATAAGCTACTCTTAGTAAGCTTCTTCACCTTGCTGGACTATGCGAAATGTCTTAATTACTTGATGGGTTTCCGAGCTGCATGTCGACCGGTAGGCTTGAGTAATTATGTTGCATTTCATGTGTTTTTTTTTTCTGGTTTCATGTTTATGCCGTCATTTTACGCACTCTTGTAAGACTTGAGACAATTTGTCTGACCTAGTAAATTAGTAAAGAACTTAAAAATTCTTTAGACTTTTCCAACCGCGACTAGAAAGAAAACGTTCTAAAAAATAGTTTAGTTATCCTATTGTTTGTAAAGAGAAAGCTTTGAGCGATATTCTTGCCTGGAGTTCACCTTGTAAAATAGCAAACACGGCGAAGGTGGCTTAAAACTTAAGACTTAAATCTGTAATGTTTAATTCGTGACTCAGGATATTCAGAGACACTTCACTCTCAATACATGTCTTCGTATATAAAAAATTGTAGTCGCTTTAAATGTTTCGTTGAATTTTGGCTTGATTGTTTGTTAAGATATTGATCTCTTTCTTATTACTTTGCTTGTTGTTATTTACAGTCGTCCGTGAACATCGCATGCAGGAGTTCTTAAAATGCCGCTTGTATCAAATGAATATGGTGTAAAATGCAACGAAAATGATTCTGAGACCTCTTATCCATTACCAGCGTTCATTCAAATACTCGACAGCTCGCATTGCAATTTTTGGCGCTTAGAAAAATTAAGAATTGGCTGGTCGGACGGGTCATTTTGTTAATTGAATTAAAATATTTTTTTTTTCGAAAGGTTTTCCTCAAAGCCCATTATTACCCTGCGTACTACATAATGGCAGATTGACCTGACTGAACATTCCCGTTTAATGGTGAATTCTCTATATAAAAAAGGTTTTATGATGTTGTTATTTTTGTCATTTGTTGTGCTACGGAAGCGCGAGCTTCGATCGTCCTGGATATTGAATGAGTACAATTTGTCTTGTAAGATTATTATGTAAAGAACTGCAGAATTATAATTAAAATAGGTAAAATATGACAAAAATTCTGTCCGAAATCTGAAAACAAACAACGCTTGATAGTTCTGTTAACCTCAGCGGCTCAGGCTTGTTTAGGCGCTAACAGTCCGGCCTGATTTTTTATTTTTGCTTTTCCTTTAGACAGAGAAATAACACCGATAAATTATATAGAGTATTAAAAAATTGGCAGCCATTTAGTCATTTTTACAGTTTTCATTGGCTGAATACTTGATCAGTTTAACGTAATCGCTCTCATAAAGGACGATTCTTGGCGCGTGCTTGGGATAATTTCTTTAGGCTGCTTGCGTTGTCATGAACGTGTTACTGATGAATTGGAAGTTGCAAGTAGTAAAACTAATCGTAGTTCAAAAAAGGCGGCTTCATGGGTGAAGGGGATAAAGTGACTGTGCTGGAACAGAAGAATGAAATCACCAGTAATCTAAGCTCTGATTACCAGACTGGAAAGAAAAGTACTTTTAAGCAAAACTTAAATATTTCCTCTGCTAGAAATGACTGAACTACCGCGTTTTTTTTATATTGTTTTTTTTTGTGTTTGTTTGTTTTTTGTTTTGTTTTTGTTTTACAGAAACCTGTACTACAGATATGTTGGGTCAATTTCTGAAGTGAAGGATAAACTTGATGACCTTTAACTGAGAATGACAATCTAGGAACAAAACGAACTAAATAGCTCATTCATACCCTTTGTGTGGCGTTGGCAGTCTTCTGCGGAATCACATGGGTGACAAGAATTGGTAATGTGCTTGGTGTTGATGATGAATGTAGTAAAGCGCTGTGAGTTTGTGACATCAATGTTGCAGCAACGATGGTGGCCATAAGAATCTTTGAAATTTCCATTTTTATTCTGTACAAAGAGAATAAAATCCAAAGTTAAAAATCGGAGTACAAACATCTTACCGGAGCACTTAAAAAGGGGTTACACATTTGTCCAGTGGTATGTAGAAACGGAGACGTACACAAGTAGAGTCTCATATATGAGATTGTTAGAACACTCGTCACAACTAACATAAAATTCTAAGCTTTAGGAATTGCCAGTCAATTCTGTTTTCTTGATTATGGCTGTAAATTAACTACCTTATACTGAGCTTTTGAATTCAGTCTAATAACGTCTCCCAGTTTCTTTAATCGTTTAGTTTTTAGGCGGAGCTTGCTTACCTCTCTATTTCCTCTCTCTGTACGTGTAAAAAACTCTTTCTACCTCGCAAATAGATATTGGACTGATTGAGAAATTCGCAACCCTTTTCTGATATGCAGTTTTCTGTACCTGGGAGAACACACGCTGAAAACGGGAACGTCGTTCGTTCAAACACCGGATACTGAGTATCGACGAAAATAAACAGCTCACACGGAACTTAGTTAGCGTAGCCTTTCTGAT
>CALNXI010002167.1:78015-86005 GCA_942486025.1 Porites evermanni
ATGACGGTTTTGTGCCATGAGAATGACTGGCTGTTAAGGGACTATTTTATTGAACTTACTAGATCTCTGTTTACAAGACATAAAGCAGTCGGTTGCTATGAAGCAGAGGTGAAAAGTAATAATTACACTAGGAAATATCAAATCAAAGCCTAAGTGGAAATAAACCAGGAATTTTGTTTATATTTAAAATTAAAC
The DNA here is from genome assembly GCA_942486025.1 of Porites evermanni. NCBI lineage: Eukaryota > Metazoa > Cnidaria > Anthozoa > Scleractinia > Poritidae > Porites > Porites evermanni. The sequence continues at coordinate 78,211 of CALNXI010002167.1, forward strand.
AAGGTTGAAGACTTCATGAGACTTGTAATAATTAAGACGTCTTGCTTGCTTCTCAAGTTAAATAAGGGATGTGTCTCTACTTGTTTAGTGAAAAATTGAGGGGGTAGTCTATCTTTCGAAGCTTTTGTGGTAGCAGCGTGAAACTTCGTCTTACAAACACATTGTTATTTTTAGCCAATTTGGCTATCACAAATTATGCAAATAAGTCACGTGACGTGTCACCGCTAAAAAAAGCCGTTAATTAAAATGGGTACACTTTTCTTGTGTCCTTAATTTTTTTTTCTAGTTGCATAGTCTTAAGGCCTTTAAGTATATCATTTCTGTGCTTGGCAATGTTAAGATATTGTAAAGGAAAGGTCCGATTAAAGAAATTACTTGTAACAGGGGACTTGGTACTAGTCAATAAAACCGTTTATCTTCAAAAGTAATATAACTACATATTCAAATGTTGCCAAGTACAGTTTTGTATTTTTATATATATATATTGTAAGTTGTCTTGTAGCAAAAAAGTTGAATAATTTCCATTTTAAACTGCCGCTATTTTTGCTCAAAGATTTTTTGAGATTTTGTGACCGCAGGAGGTCAAAAATCTCGTTTCACGCATTTAACAGCTTTAAGATAAGCTTAAATACGAATATAGACCACCCGCTCAGTTTTCAACAAATAAAGCATTCGACCCATGCCTTTAAAATTAACTAGAATTGTACCAGGGTCTGCATTCCTTTTACAAATAGAGGACACAAATGGCGACCTCTTTGATGACATCACTTAGCGAATACAGTACGACGTAATTCCGGTAAATCGTCACCATATCATTCGTAACAGGTCCTTTCTGTAAAGAGAACAGATTTTATTTCAGACGACTTTTGAAACGGATTCATTATATCCTGACATAATGCAATGTCCCTACGACGTTTTACTTCAAGTTTTGTAAAAAGCAGAAAGAGAATATCCATCGACACTACTGGAAAAAGGGCCTTAAAGCATAGTTATTAGAGGAGACTGGTTATGAAAAGCGGCAAACATCAATGATAAAAACAACAGTGCTGCAGTTTATGTTGGAAGCACCCTGAAAGTGCACAATCCGTTGTTTTCTGTTGGGAAATTGTTACGGAATAAATTAATGCAACGTTTTTATTGGTCAATACAATCAAAATGATAGGAATTCTTTTGAACGTTGTGCACTTTCAGGTCCACAAAAACATATAACAAAGGAGTCTGACGGGTTTCATAACCATTCCACTCAATTAACTATGCTTAAAGTTAGGAAACCTTACCAACTTGATACGTCCAAAGCGAGCGAAGAAATTGCTCCACAAAGTCGAGAAATTTTACCAACGTTTGTATCTAACGATTATTCGCGGGTGAAGGAGAAGTTAATGATGTTGAATAATCACCGAGAAGAAGTCGAGGGGATTATTCAACAATATTACCTGAGCCTGAGGTTGGCAAACGTTAGATCTTTATAGTATCTTCAAACATGGCAAATCATAGTTTTAATCTTTTTGTAAACTTTAGAATCAATGGTTTAAAAGAAAACGTCGAAAGTTTAAATTACTATTCCTTCTGAGAAGAAACGTAGAGCTTTATTTGCTTCCGTCAGCTCACCATGAATGAGAAAGGTTTTTTTTGTCGCTTCTTGTGAATGCTGTCAATAGCGGCCACGATCGAGGTGAGTGTTGTTTATCTACAGTGTTGTACTTGCTGGCACCTACAGTTTTCGAAAATCTTTGACTTCCTTTTTTCTCCATAAACTAACTTCTATTTGTAGGCAAAATTGGTCTTGCGAGGAAATCCCGAGTTCACAAGACAGTGACAAAGTAGCCTCGGTAATTTTGCTCTGTAGTGGTAAACATTTCTTCGAGCGTATAAAAAGTCAGCTACAGTAAGCCACTTCACAATAAATCACGCTGTTCAAGCACCATGAAGTCTTTTCTTATCTTCAGAATCATCAACACTAGGATATTCTTGTATTTTCAAAAAGTTGTTACTCTGAAACGTTGGCAAAACACCCAGTTTACGATAGCGATTTTGTTTTGCTTTACATTCACCGTCCAGCGCCTTGAGTATTTTAACCATTATCCGTCATAGTCTGAGACTGAGCGAACCAATCAGATTGCTTGAATCACCAAGAGCACTGAGTGTGTATATGTTGTAGTTTATTTTTTATCTCAGGAAAATTTTATTTTTCTTTTGTTTCAACACCATTAGCATACATTAACATAGCCAAAAACAAAAGCAAAAGAAAAATTACCTGAGAAGAAAAATTAACTACAACATATATACTAATTGTTTATATTTCCAGTCGTGTCGACGGATTTTCCCAGTCAAAAGTTGAAAAAACCGTGGAAGTGTTTATCAAGCCAATTAAGCATACCTTGGCATGAATGATCGGATAGCCACAAGTTTTTCAACTTAAAAAGCAAGAACATTGTGTAATAGAGTTTTTTCTTATTGGTAAAGAAAAAGAGTTTCATTCATAAAATCACGGCTATGCAACAGATACATGTAGAAGTTTCCTCCCAACATTATAAATCATACTGTAAAACAAACTGATCTTATATTTAAAACCACCACCACTACCAACACCACTGTCATTATCATCATCATTTCCATCTTTGATAGTGAACTTTGTCCGAATGTATTTTTTTTTTAATCCTCTTCATCATTGTTTCATTCAAACTGTTCTAAATTTCTTTGATTTTACTTTTACAGTTAAAAAATTTTCTTGTTTTTTTTGAAGGGGGGTATGGGGTATTAGGCTGTTGTAAGCCAGAGTTATTTTCAAAATGTTATGAGATTTATAGTTAGAGTGAGCAGAATTACCGACATGGGCTAGTGTCCTTAACGTCCTAATTCCACACCTTGTAATCAATCAATACTGCTGGGCTAAAAGCTTACTATGTTTCGAAATTGATGATCTCCAAGTATTTTCTGCTCATCATTTCTCAGGTAATTATCAACAAAATATCTTTTTGGATGAAGGGATAGCTTACCAGCAAGTTGCTGTTAGCAAGTGCTTGGAGATATACGCGAATGGTCTGGTTCATCTGCGCCGTAGAATTTCCAGTTGAGGCAGTGGGTACATGAAAGCCATTTTTTACCATCTGAAACGTTTGAAGAAATGTTAACTTCTGCTATCACCAAAAAAGCAGCAGCGAGGTTTGGGAAAAAGTATTCATGATTTTTTTTCCGTATGGTAGTAGCTAAATTCGAGAAAAAAAAATCTGGTTGTTTTTGTTACCTTACGACTGAGCATGACGGATGAAGCATTGACGTTTGTGTGTATTTCCGAGAGCACCTGAGCCAGCGGACTGTGCAGCGGTCCTTGGGTTTTTTCATAGGATAAGGCCATGTACAGCGGACGTATGAAGATGCTCACTTTCTCGTACGCAATAGTGAGATTGTCTATCAACAGCTACAAAAATAAAAAAGTCTCTAAATGTTTTCCTTACGGATGGTGTAATTAACAGCAAAGACATTAAAAATGAAAATATATGTAACCAAACCTACTTCAAAAATAAAGAATAAGGAAATAAACTTGTTTATAATATGAAGGAGTGAGACTGACATGGAAATTCTTCACTTATTGTTTGTTTTTGTTTTTGTTTTTTTTTGGTTATCATTTTCACAGTTCTTGTGGTTGCATGTAAATGAAGTGTTGCACGAATCGTAACATACAATACTGATGTGGTATATAAAACACGAGACAATGTCTCATATCTAGCACCGAGAAAAGAATTGAAAATACGACGTGAAGAGAATTATTTTACTCGAACTGTGAGTTGTTTGACATTGTGTCATAAGCCCTTTTGATTGTTAGACAAATGATTTTCCCGGAGAATTTTCAGAATACAAAAACAAAGGATTTTTTCCGAACACGTCCCGATGTCTTTATCTTTTTAGTTATTAATACGTTTACGATGTGACATACAAAGACTGCAATGAGTAATGTATCAGAATCTTAGCAAGAGTGTAATACTGGCCTGATCAGTCGGTACATAGCTGTGATGGTAACCTGTGATCAGGCGATTTTTTTTTTTTTGTTTGTTTGTTTTTTGTTTTTTGTTTTGTTCAAAGAAAGGGGGAAAAAGAAGCAAACAAAAAGGAAAGAAGGACCGCCTGATCGCAGGTTACTGAGATGGAGGTTCTAACGGTACCTGTTTTGACGTGCAGGATTGTGCGTTGATTTGTGGAGGAAAATTGGCAAAAGGTGGCTCTTGGACGTAGCTTGAAGAGGCGATGAACTGATTAAGGTTTCTCATCTAAATAAATAGAGGTGAAAATTCTTAACTGTTGATAATAATTGTCAACAGAAAACTAAAACAGAGAAAGGGACTCTACCCGTCTTTGTCATAACTGTAAACGAGACGAAGGTTTTGTTCAACACGCTTTCTCAACCCGGGCCACTAGTTCATCATCGTCGGAGACAAAACGAAACAACAGACGAAGGGCCCAATCTTTCGGTTTGCAATTCTAAAACCCATTTTAACCCTACCTACCTTCTCCGTGCGAACATACAGTTGTTCAAATTGTCTTTTTTTTTCCTCTCAAAACGTTTTGCTTCTTCTTCTACTTTTACTTTTCATGAATTTGCCTTGGCTTTATTAAGTTTCGTTCTCAAGGGGAAACCTGTACGTCAGATATGTTGAATAAATTTCTAATATTGCTATCTCTGTTAGAATTAACTTAATGACCTTTAACTGAAAGTAATAACTTCATCCTGGAAAACGAACCAAATAGCTCATTCATACCCTTTGTGTGGCGTTGGCAGTCTTCTTCGGAATCACATCGGTGACACGCATTTGTAGTGAAGCGCTGTGAGTTTGTGAGATCAATGTTGCAGCAACGATGGTGGCCATAAGAATCTTTGAAATTTCCATTTTTATTCTGTACGAAGAGAATAAAATCCAAAGGTAAAAAAAGGAGTACAAACATCTTACCGGAGCACTTAAAAAAGGGTTAGACATTTGTCCAGTGGCATGTAGAAACGGAGACGTACACAAGTAGAGTCTCATATATGAGATGATTAGAACACTCGTCACAAGTAACATAAAAATCTCAGCTTTAGGAATTGCCAGTCAATATGATATTCGATATAAGTCTGAGAGCATTCAGTTTTTCTTGATTATGGCTGTATATTAACTACCTTAATATACCGAGCTTTTGAATTCAGGTCTAATAACGTCTCCCAGTTTCTTTAATGGTTTAGTTTTTAGAAGGATCTTGCTTACCTTTCTGTTTCCTCACTCTGAAAAAATTCTTTCTACCTCGCAAATAGGTGTTAGACTGATTGAGAAATCTCAACTCTTTTCTGATATTTATACAGTTTTCTGTACCTGAGAAAACACCTGCTGAAAACAGTAAAGTCGTTATCTACACCGGATATTGAGTACCGACAAAACTAAGTAGCTCACAATGAACTTGATCATTCTGCTCTGATCTTTCTGCTCTGGCCTTTCCGATCTGCTCTTCTAACTTGAGATAATATTGCAAACCATTTATATAAAGCTGAGCTAGCTACCTTCTTAACATTAGATCGTATGCTCAGGAATTTAAGGTTACAGAACTCAACAATCACATTTAAAGTTCTATAGGGTGAAACGGAACCATATTCTAAAACATTTAAGACTTTTAAAATCACCGCATGTGGCAGGTTACATTTACAGGTTCAACCTCTATTAGATTAAACATATAAGATTTAGCCAGGGCTGTGAAAGCGAAGCTTCCGTTAAATCGAACAATAAACGTGTAATTCACAAATCAGCTAACTTTATCTCTTGAGAGAAGGCTAAAAGATCTTCGCGAAAAAATAAATTGGTCAAGAGGAACGTCTCCTTGGACTGGATATCGACCCCTCCCTATCCTGGACATCCCACGTAGCTAATCTCAGGAAAAAACTCTTGAAGGGCGTTGCTGTTCTGGCTCGCATTAAATAATTCTTACCAGATAAATAATCGCATAATTTAATTTATTTAATTCTAGTATTAAACCTATGCTTGAGTACTGTGTCTCCGGTGGGGGAAGTTGTAAAGCAGGATTATTGGATGAGATTTTTAAACTTCAAAATAGATGTGCGCGTATTATACTAGATGCTCTGTTTCAGGCTAGAACCCTGCAGCCATTTCTGGAACTTGGGTGGCTATGGCATCAATTAAATCTGTATTGAAAGAAGACTACTTATGCTATTAAACAAAATCCTGGACGGACATGCACGGATTACCTCTCTGAGAAACTAGTATCTTTGAAACGCCACAAGTCTCACGATACAAGGTCTCGGTTGCCTTCTCGCCTTATCCACGTACCAATGACATGAAGCGAGTGTTCTTTTACCATGCATTTAAACTGCAGCGACAATGACTTCGTCCGCTCCCCTGATGTAAAGAAGTTCAAAAGAAATTACTCTGATTCAGCCATGTGTAAATTCAAGCCTGACAGTTTTAAAATTGACGGAATCTTTTAGCTTTTTAAATGACTTAATATTTTAATAATTCATTAACTATTTAGGTTTTTATTCATGTGTAAATTCGAGTAAATTCTCACCTAAGAGTTTTAGAATTGACAAAACGTTTTTTTAGCTTTCTTAAACTTGATATTTGAATTATTTATTACCGGAGTATTTTAGTTTTTAAGAATTTTAGAATTTTATTAGTTTTTATAGGGCCATAAGGGAGACTACAGTGCGAGTTTAATTATGCACCTTATCTTATCTTATCTTATCTTATCTTAAATTGCAACCAGTCTTAGGCTTGAAAAACAAATTCTTCCCAAACAAAATAACCCAACCGTGCGCCTACACCACCTTTATTTTATAAGGTGTTAATTGGACAGCCCCGAAATATAATTTTATGCTATGAAGGCCGGTTATAAGACACTATAGTCCTCGGTGGCAGCCAATCTACACTTTATAATTTATCGGTTGCATCTAATAAAAGGGAGGCCAAAATAAGAAATCAGGCCGGATTTCCTGTGTTCAACAATTTAGTTTACGAAATCTTGCATCACACCTGACACACCTGAGGAAAACAGACTGAGTACTGCCAGACGCTGTTACACACCTCGGTCAGAATTTGTTATTTTCTGCCCTATTTAAACTTATAATAACGCAGTTTTTCACAAGACCAAATTAATTGCACTCATTCAATATTCAGGACGATCGAAGCACTTGCGCGCTTCCCTTGCGCAATAAATTATAGCTAAATTAATCACATTTTTAAACGCTTTCATGAAGAGAATTCGACAATGTCGGGACGGTTCATAAAGCTGTGTGCCTCTTACAATGAAAATTTTCTAATTGTTATAAATGAGAACTCTATAATCTAACATTCTTAAAATTATGAGTAAGGTAGAAGCCATGCAAACTTTACATAGCCAAGTAATTTTCTATGTTAATGGTTGATATATTGTTGTTGTTTTTTCTCTCTTACTTTACTTTATTTTATATTACTTATTGTTATACTGTTTGTCTCAAATCTTAGAAATGTGCATTAACTCGTCGCCATCTTTTCAACCCTCTTACGCATCAAGGAAGGTGAAGTACAATCGCGTTCTCGATTTTTAAGAACGATGCCATCCGAAATCGGAATTCTGATTATGTTAACGAGCGGCGCATTTCTCAACCAAATACCCAATTAACAAACCAGCATAAAATAGAAGAATCTTGATAACAGCCGTATTTCATTTTGCACAGTTAGTGGATAAAGACAGTTAAAAGCATCATAAGATGACAAAAAAACTCTATTAGCTTCAGCTATCAGTAAACAAGTTTCCAGATGCTGCATAAAATTTCCGCATG
>CALNXI010002168.1:0-23705 GCA_942486025.1 Porites evermanni
AACCTTTACAAATAGATCAACCTGAACAGATTTCCATTTTATTTATCTTCTTCAGTACATTCAAATCTGACGAACGCCAAAGGTAAGGCTTAATACTCGTTATTTGTCAGGTGCCTTCCTATTGCATCAGTCAATTATCACAATTAAGAGCACTTGAAACGTACTTACGAAGTCATATCTTTCAAGGATATAGTCTAATTTGGGTTCTAAGTAGTTACGGAAAAAACCTATTTGTCAATATGCCATCATACCCCTTTCAGTCTGCACGCAACACAAAGTTTTCAGTGATTCAACCCGACAAGAAAAAGTATTGAACTCCCCTTGAAATTTTTCTCAGGTGAAAGAGATTCTTTTTGAGCTAACTAACAATTTAAGCTTTGATTTCAGGGCATTACGCGCCTCAGTTAGACTAGATAGTTATGGTTTTAAATCCGTGGCCGGTTTTGCATTTTTCTCCTCCCTAGAGGGTACCTTTTGCGAGATTTAGGTCGATAAAGGGAAGTGATTATACGAGCTGAAGTGTATGAGAGAGTAAGCAATTCTTAAGTACTCAAACTGGACTTTCCTGTCATTGCATGGAGTAGTTAAGTGTTGAGTGAAATAAAGTCTGGTTCGATTTCCACGGCTGTTGAGCGCAAAATCGTAGTGGCGGTTTTGCATAAATTAGTACATGTGGTATCAGTCAGTCAGCCATGTCTGTTCCATTGTTTGAGTTCGGAAGGCGTGTAGTTTACGGAACATCTTCTAAAAAATATCGTTTCGATAATACTTCCAAGCATCATATTAAACCCAAAATTTCATCAATATTTAGTTTAGACACCAGGCTAACTTTTCCAGGGTGAAATTTTTTTGGCGAGTCATATCTCAAAGAGAAAAATCTATACATAATATCAAAGATTAAGTGTTTTTTCTATACTGAAAACGGCCAAAAAACCGAATTTTTAGAACCCGAATTAATAATAGTAATCCAAGTCCCAGGGAAATAGACATAGCGCTAAATGATTCCTCCAAACGGCCTCTTCTGAAAAAGCCAGGGTGAACCTAACCGCCAAAGCACTTAGCTTTTTTCTAATAGAGTAAAACGTACACTTTGCTTCGCAATTTCCACCTTTGTCTTTGTATTTTGGCTCCTTTGTCAAAAGGAAGCTTATTATAATTCAAATTTGTTGCTCTAGAGCGTAAGAAGGTCCCGGATTTTTCGCGGCATTCTGGACCGCTTGGAGGTGATTTAGACTGCCGGTGATGGTTTCGTCAGAACGCATCCTAATCTTGGTGTTCTTGTGATACAAAGCCACAGTTTTCGAGATATCGGGGTAGCCGCCCCCACGGATTTTAACAGGGGCATTTTGGCCGGGAAACTGGACTCGTTTCGATTCGATTTCGTTCCCGTAAGTGCAAGAAAGGGGATCCGTAATCAATGATCACCTCTAGTTTTTATCCTATAGTAATACTTAGCTTGGGCGAGCTTCAAGTCACTTAAGATATCATTTTATTGTACACTTTTAATAATATTCATGTCACTATAGCGTCCTCCATATAAATTAAAAAGGTGCAAAAAATGACCTGTCTTTTCCCGGATATAAAAAAAGCGGTACCAGCAACCTCATTAGATTTCCGAATTTTGATCGACTCTTTTCCATAATCAAACGGTTCGCCGTGCCCTCGAAAAATATCCGTAGACAATATTTGCCAAAACTGGATATAAAAGAGATAAAGAACTCCTTTTTGGGTAGCAATTGTTAGAGGAATACATAGCAAGTTTATGAACATACCTTGTACTGTAAGGCACTACTTGTCTAAAAAAGTTTTGACTAAGCGCTCGATGAAAAATATAAACTTAGGCGCCCTTCTATATCTAAATATAGAAACTTAACAGCCAGTTTAAAATCCGAATATAAGTAAGAGCCTTAGGCCTAGGCCAAACATCGTACTTTTCTTGAGACGAATTAGACTCTTACATGGGTCGACCTAAATTAATTAAGATCATCTGTTGCGACGACATGATTACAAAACTTGGTCTGATTTACGATGGGCTAAGTCAATTGGCTCGACGCGTCCTAAGTTCGACGTCTGACTGGCCAAAAGACGATCTCATAACTTAATTTAGGTCCACCCATATTAGAGTTTTATTCGTCTCATGAAAAGTTTGCCGTTTGGGCCAGGACCAACTTATAGGAGTAGCTGTTGTTTCCCTTTTTCTTGGCATCATAATTATATATCTTTGATGTTATATTATAACTATTTTAGTACTGAAATCTTCATGTTTAATAAATTCAACAAGACTGATGGTTAATAATTATTTCAGACACTTTCCAAACGTTTCCCCCTCTGTCGCTGACAAAAGATGCTTCGCATACTTGTAATTTCCATGCTGTTTATCACCTTTTCCGCTGAAGCAAGACGTCTTGGGGAATACAATCCTTACCTGCGAAGTCTGAGTAAGTGTGTTAACTCCAGTACCTCGTCCACATTATTGGGAACCTATACATAATTACGTATTATTGCACCCAATTCACCACTTTACTGAGAAACGCGAAAGGAAAGGGAGCCGAAATGCATCCTACAATTGTTCCTGGGATTCGTTACTGGGGACGCGCCGGTCAGCTATTGGTCAAATAGCCCCAATTATTGCCCCTAGCAACAGTCCCAGAAGTCTTTGCAAAAGTTAACTCAGCCCAGTTTCTTTTTCGTTGTGACGAACTAGTTAACAAAATACCATAGTTGATGTATTCCATGCGCTAGTTTTTCTTTTTATGCCTCGAAATCTGTTAAATCAGAAACGTTGAAACGTGCAACTCGTGTTCAATGCTCGTGAATATTCACTTTTACTATATTTGGAAACCTTAGTGGCAGATAGCCATTTTCAATACAATGGCTGCCGCGCGATCACCATGCAGATGTTTTAAGAGAAGAGTTCTGCATTTCAGGGTTAAAAATACACCGTTAAAAGACAAAAAATAAAAAGAGAAAGTTCAGAAGAATGCACAGATTTCTTTTTGAGGAGGAAGGGAAGCTTTTCATCAAGAAATCGTCCTTCGAGGAATTCAACCTTGTTTTCTTCACGACCGAGTGCATGGTCTGTTTTGAAATGCAACCAAGACAGTGAAGTTTTTGTAGAATTTTCAGGTACATTTTGCTCTCTAAGGCCAGGACAATTACGTTCTTGAAAGGGAATTTATGTATTTTTAAATGTTTCATAGACGTTTTTATAAATTTTTCTCTTCGGCGCTAAAGAAAAGTTACAAAATATGCCCCGATTTGAGATGGATTTTGTGCGTTAAATTTTGCCAAGTGCTCAGCCGATTTCACTCGCGTGAACGGATCCACGATCCAGATAGTGTTTTCCGAATTGCTTTAAAGGATTAACTTTTTGGACTTTGAATAAAAATTTTCAAGAAACGGCTTCTCTGTCTATTGTTTTGAGTTTGTTCATTCATAAAATTAGCTCAAAACACGATCGTGACTGCAACATCCAAATAAGCTTAAAATGCTTCTCACATTCATTACACGTATCTCTTTTTGCGAAGATGCCAGGCTCAGGTTTTGGACACTTTTGGAAACGCAGCTAATGAATTTTATTCGAAAGTATTTTTTACTGTTTATTCTAGACTTTTACTATAAGAATTTTGAAAACCTATTTGCGGTATAAGTTTACTGTGTAGAGGGTCAACGAGGCATCGTTTTTTGAAGTGACAACTTCAAGAAGTTGCGAGGACGTCAGTGGGTTTCATAATGTTACGTCTGGCCAGGGTGGTTAGGCAATTATATTCTGCTCAGTGTTTCGGTACGATTCCTGGTTTCAACCTTTCAAAGCTTTCAGTTTTTCCCCCGTTCGTCGGCCACGTTTTTAAGCGGGCGCGGGAACTTGAATTAAAATTACGTCACGTTGTTTACGAAGTTTAATTGGTCAGTTATCTCTTCTTCTCGTTCCAAATATGGTACTTTCGAAAATGAATAATCACGAGCATCGGACAAAGCAAACATATCAGAGTTACACGTTTAACCCCTTATGAGTTTCTGGTTAAATCTAGTAAACAATTATTCTTTGAAATCGAGGTAAATAGTGGCTAAATAATTAACGGAGCCGCGAAGCGGCGAGGAAAATATTCCTGAAGTCACTATTCACTGAGAATGAAAAGAGCAATTGTTTTAGTATATACACACACGAGGTGATCTCGACAAAATCAGAGAGGAATCCATTAAAAAGTATGACTTGACTGACGGATCAAACCATGAGAAAAGTTAAAAATAGATCTTCGCAGAATTTTCAAACGTGGCAATTTACAAGTTTATCACTTCGCAAACAACAGCATAATGGCTTAAATGGAACGATAAAAAGTTTGAATTGTCTCCTTACCTGAGAAGAAAAGTAGAGCTTTGTTGTTTTCTGTTGAATCGCTAAGTTTATAGCCAAAAATGTTTGTTGTGTCGTTCTTCACATGAAGTACTGACAAAAATGGCGGCCCGGTTGCTCGAGGTAAGGCGTCGTCTTCCTGTAGAATTGACGTCGAATCTCTGCAAACAATTGCTTTCAAATTTGTTTTTGTAAATAAACTTCGATTCGTGGGCCAAATTTTTCTTGTTAGGAAACGCTGAGTTCAGGAAACGGCCTCTTCTTCGCGAATAAACGGGAGCTGGAAACAATCTATCAAGCTCAAAACTCAGCTACAGTTAATGGGAAAACGCTGTTTTGAATCCTTCAAAGTCTTTTCTTGCCTTAAAAGAAGTCAACGATACGATTTTTTTTCCACTTTTAAAAGATCGTTCTCGTTCTGTTAAAAGGATGGGAAAAACACCGAGCTCGCACATTATTCACTCGCTAGGAGGTAAATATTGTTGAATAGTCCGCGATAGCTAACCAATCAGATTGCTTAAATCACCAAGATCACTAATAAGTGTGTATATACTACTGCTATTTATCCCTTTGATGGCGATTATCAGCGATATCTTTGTTGATTCAAAACTCTGGGCTCTAGATAAGGGTGTCCTCAGAACGGGTGCTCTAGATGCAATCTTGGGGAGCCAATATTTTCAAAGTTGCAAGAAAAATTATCAACACTGGCCTCTGAAAGTCTGATCCTCTTTTCACGTAATTTCCAAAATTAAGAACATGAAGTGTAAAGTGTTCTGGACGTGATTAATTAATACGGTCTATCATTTAAGAATAAGGGGGAGGGGGGGATTAAACATTTTCTTTCACTGAAAAGGCAAGGGAGGCTTACAAGAAAATCCCTTCCCTAGGCTTAAAATAAAATTTAAGATAACCTCTAGCGCTTTATAGGGCTCTATTGATCTATGTATCTATTGTGCCTTAAAATACTTCCATCCATCTTGAATAGCAGGCGCCGGTTACTTAGGGCAAGGAAGGAATCTCGAGGACGCGCGTGGGGAGAAAAGGAGAAGAGGCCTCCTCTCCACTTTGCGTGTTCCTCTCGCGCGGCCCGCAAAAAAAAATAATAACCGAAGCATGCTACGCAGGCTAATCTTGAATTGCTTTCATAGATGATATCAAGGATGAAAATGCGCAAAGGAAGTATCGCCGTTCCAGCTGTACTGTGGTTGGCGGAGATTGTGTGAGGCGCCGAAGTTGCCGACTTTCTAAGAAGAAATGTGACGACGCTTCGTGCCCTTTTAATCAAATATGCTGTGTTGCAAACTACCGAAGTTGCTGAGGTAAGACCACTATAAAATTACGTACCACAAAACTTTCATTAATTCAATTATCGTCTTCCTTGGGGAAGGGGAGGTGGGCGTTCCCTTATTTGATCTACACGGATTTGTGTCGTTGAACAGGGTATGGTTTTCAGGGTTATGGACCGGATATACAATTTCGCTTAATTTGGCGTCAGGGTTTAAATGCTGCTGAGAGATGAGCAGTCTACATTTGTAGCACCGACAATTATTTTCCAAAACATTTAGTTCCATTATATACGCCAAAGCACTTAGCTTTTTTCTAATAGAGTAAAACGTACACTTTGCTTCGCAATTTCCACCTTTGTCTTTGTATTTTGGCTCCTTTGTCAAAAGGAAGCTTATTATAATTCAAATTTGTTGCTCTAGAGGGTAAGAAGGTCCCGGATTTTTCGCGGCATTCTGGACCGCTTGGATGACTGCCGGTGATGGTGTTCGTCAGAACGCATCCTAAGCTTGGTGTTCTTGTGATACAAAGCCACAGTTTTCGAGATATCGGGGTGGCCGCCCCCAAGGATTTTAACAGGGGCATTTTGGCCGGGAAACTGGACTCCTTTCGATTCGATTTCGTTCCCGTAAGTGGAAGAAAGGGGATCCGTAATCAATGATCACCTCTAGTTTTTATCCGTTAGTAATGATTAGCTTAGGCGAGCTTCAAGTCACTTAAGATATCATTTACTGTAGACTTTTAATAATATTCATGTCACTGTAGCGTCCTCCATGCCATATGAATTAAAAAGGTGCAAAAAATGGCCTGTCTTTTCACGGATATAAAAAAAAGTGGTACCAGCAACCTCATTAGATTTCCGATTTTTGATCGACCATTTTCCATAATCAAACGGTTCGCCGTGCCCTCGAAAAATATCCGTAGACAATATTTGCCAAAACTGGATATGAAAAAGATAAAGAACTCCTTTTTGGGTAGCAATTGTTAGAGGAATACATAGCAAGTTTATGAACATACCTTGAACTGTAAGGCACTACTTGTTTAAAAAAGTTTTGACTATTCGCTCGATGAAAAAAACAAACTTAGGCGCCCTTCTGTATTTAAATAAAGAAACTTTTAACTGCCAGTTTAAAATCCGAATATAAGTAAGAGCCTTAGGCCTAGGCCAAACATCGAACTTTTCTTGAGACGAACCAGACTCTTACATGGGTCGACCTAAATTAAATTAGGATCATCTGTTGCGACGACATGATTACAAAACTTGGTCTGATTTACGATGGACTAAGTCAATTGGCTCGACGCGTCCTAAGTTCGACGTCTGACTGGCCAAAAGACGACTCATAACTTAATTTAGGTCCACCAAAATTAGAGTTTGATCCGTCACATGAAAAGTTTGCCGTTTGGCCCGGGACCAACTTATAGGAGTAGCTGTTGTTTCCCTTTTTCTTGGCATCATAATTATATATCTTTGAAATCTTCAGGTTGAATAAATTCAACAAGGCTGATGGTTATTAATTATTTCAGACACTTTCCAAACGTTTTTCCCTCTGTCGCTGACAAAAGATGCTTTGCATACTTGTAATTTCCCTGCTGATTATCACCTTTTCCGCTGAAGCAAGACGTCTTGGGGAATACAATCCTTACCTGCGAAGTCTGAGTAAGTGTGTTAACCCCAGTACCCCGTCCACATTATTGGGAACCTATACATGATTACGTATTATTGCACCCAATTCACCACTTTACTGAGAAACGAGAAAGGAAAGGAAGCCGAAATGTGCCCACAATTGTTCCTGGGATCGTTATTGGGGACGCGCCGGTCAGCTATTGGTGAAATAGCCCCAGCTTTTGTCCCTAGCAACAGTCTCAGAAGTCTTTGCAAAAGTTAACTCAGCCCAGTTTCTTTTCGTTGTGACGAACTAGTTATCAAAATACCATAGTTGATGTATTCCACGCGCTAGTTTTTTTCTCAATCTGCCTCGAAATCTGTTAAATCTAGTTAACAATTATTCTTTGAAATCGAGGTGAATAGTGGCTAAATAATTAACGGAGACGCGAGGCGGCGAGGAAAATATTCCTGAAGTCACTATTCACCGAGATTGAAAAGAGCAATTGTTTTAGTATATACACACGACGTGATCTCGACAAAATCAGAGAGGAAACCATTAAAAAGTATGACTTGACTGACGGATCAAACCATGAGAAAGGTTAAAAACAGATCTTCGCAGAATTTTCAAACGTGGCAATTTACAAGTTTATCACTTCGCAAACAACATCATAATGGCTTAAATGGAACGATTAAAAGTTTGAATTGTCTCCTTACCAAAGAAGAAAAGTAGAGCTTTGTTGTTTTCTGTTGAATCGCCAAGGTTATAGCCAAAAATTTTTGCTGTGTCGTTCTTCACATGAAGTACTGACAAAAATGGCGGCCTGGTTGCTCGAGGAAAGACGTCGTCTTCCTGTAGAATTCATGTCGAATTTCTGCAAACAATTGCTTTCAAATTTGTTTTTGTAAATAAACTTCGATTCGTGGGCCAAATTTTTCTTGTTGGGAAACGCTGAGTTCAGGAAACGGCCTCTTCTTCGCGAATAAACGGGAGCTGGAAACAATCCAACGAGCTTAAAACTCAGCTACAGTTAATGAAAAAAACGCTGTTTTGAATCCTTCAAAGTCTTTTCTTGTCTTAAAAGAAGTCAACGCTACGATTTTTTCCACTTTTAAAAGATCGTTCTCGTTTTGTTAAAAAGATGGGGAAAACACCGAGCTCGCACATTATTCACTCGCTAGGAGGTAAATATTGTTGAATAGTCCGCGATAGCTAACCAATCAGATTGCTTAAATCACCAAGATCACTAATAAGTGTGTATATACTACTGCTATTTATCCCTTTGATGGCGATTATCAGCGATATCTTTGTTGATTCAAAACTCTGGGCTCTAGATAAGGGTGTCCTCAGAACGGGTGCTCTAGATGCAATCTTGGGGAGCCAATATTTTCAAAGTTGCAAGAAAAATTATCAACACTGGCCTCTGAAAGTCTGATCCTCTTTTCACGTAATTTCCAAAATTAAGAACATGAAGTGTAAAGTGTTCTGGACGTGATTAATTAATACGGTCTATCATTTAAGAATAAGGGGGAGGGGGGGATTAAACATTTTCTTTCACTGAAAAGGCAAGGGAGGCTTACAAGAAAATCCCTTCCCTAGGCTTAAAATAAAATTTAAGATAACCTCTAGCGCTTTATAGGGCTCTATTGATCTATGTATCTATTGTGCCTTAAAATACTTCCATCCATCTTGAATAGCAGGCGCCGGTTACTTAGGGCAAGGAAGGAATCTCGAGGACGCGCGTGGGGAGAAAAGGAGAAGAGGCCTCCTCTCCACTTTGCGTGTTCCTCTCGCGCGGCCCGCAAAAAAAAATAATAACCGAAGCATGCTACGCAGGCTAATCTTGAATTGCTTTCATAGATGATATCAAGGATGAAAATGCGCAAAGGAAGTATCGCCGTTCCAGCTGTACTGTGGTTGGCGGAGATTGTGTGAGGCGCCGAAGTTGCCGACTTTCTAAGAAGAAATGTGACGACGCTTCGTGCCCTTTTAATCAAATATGCTGTGTTGCAAACTACCGAAGTTGCTGAGGTAAGACCACTATAAAATTACGTACCACAAAACTTTCATTAATTCAATTATCGTCTTCCTTGGGGAAGGGGAGGTGGGCGTTCCCTTATTTGATCTACACGGATTTGTGTCGTTGAACAGGGTATGGTTTTCAGGGTTATGGACCGGATATACAATTTCGCTTAATTTGGCGTCAGGGTTTAAATGCTGCTGAGAGATGAGCAGTCTACATTTGTAGCACCGACAATTATTTTCCAAAACATTTAGTTCCATTATATCTATATATGCAAAACGAAATGATTCAGGATCATAAAAACAGGGTCTCCTGTCTTAAACAGTGTAGCAAAATAAACTTCTTTTTTTCGGTTTGAGCAGAGTCAGGTTTTGAAGGCTTTGGCGGAACATCTCTACCCAAATTTCGCTTGAGTGTTTAACCGGGTCCCCCACCGGGTAGTTATTTCGCCAATAGATCTCCTGTTTGGCTTACATTAATCCACTGTTCCTGAGTGAGGTGGAGGGGGAGGGGCGGGGGGTTGGGAAGGCTAATAGGGAAGAGTGCCTCTTCCAAAACTGAAAAAAGAGGCAATGGTAATTACTGAAGAATCCAAAGAAGAATAAAAAAAATCGGGTATCCAATTGATAAAACCATGTACAGGTTACCCAATATCTTACACCGAACCTTTAAGTTGACTGTTTCCCAGGGGTGGGTGACTAAAGAGCTAAATTTGGTATTGGTATTCTACACCGTGGGATTGGGAGGCATTCCTTCCAAGTAAGGTAATCTGCCCGAGTTCCGGAATACATGAAATATTTACTTCGTAGAATCAGCCCTCAAAGTACAAGATCACTTATTACAGATCAAAACAAAGAAACAAAAGCTGAAGTATTTTGGCCATGCATTTCAATAGAAGTGAGGGATTGGAGAAGTTCATTTTGGAGGGAAAGATAGATGGAAAAGAAAAAGGGAAAGACCGAGAAGGCAGTGGGAAAGGGACATATGGATGTTTTCGACATGTTACTAACAGAAGTTGGAAGATTGGCAATTGATAGAGAGCTTTTCTGCTGTGAGGTCAACGATGCGACGTCCAATAGGATAGGAAGTTACAGTTAGAGTAGGAATCAGGAAACCTGGGCTTTGGAATCCATTATAAAAGGGGGAATCCCTCTAACGATTGGAATCCCGAATCCAAGTTCCGCTGACAAGTCTGCAATCCATTAACAGGAATCCGGAGCCCACAGCATAAAATCCAAGAATGTCTTTTAATAGATTACCTCACATGCGGGAGACATTGATAGGTTTTGGATAGAGATATACGTATCTAATGTAAAACTCCCTTTATTGCTTGTGCAAGAAGTTCTCTTGACATCTGCTTTCGTTAATTTTCCTTTTCTTTTTCTTTGCACAGTTTTCATCGTTATGTGCATGCTCAAAAGTCATATCCGCAAGCGTGTCATGTGTGGAAGGTGCCCACTACAGAAATAGTTGTTGTTTTAACAGTGGAGTGAATGTTTGTTTTATTTAAGACGACAGCAATTGTAGTGGTATACAATTTGGCTTCAATGTTTTACTGGTTTTAGTTCATGTTCAATCAACCAGATTTTTTTAGTTTTATTGCAATTTATTGTTTGCTTTAAGGAAATTCAGTGTTCAGTTGTGTTACAAAATTACTCTGCCGAAACATATTCATACCAAAAGAGAATTCTCCCTGAATTCGTCCCGCTAACGCGTAGCGAGTCAATAATCAATAACCGGTAGTTCAGTATTATAAGGTGTTATAGGAGACATCACTGTTTGCAAACATTGTTTTTGCTATTGAAACGTGTAACGAGTGAAACAATAAAATATTTAATTTTTGTTTCAAGAACCGGAAAGGGGCTTCTGGTTGGAACCAAATTATCAAATAGTTCACTTCAGTGTGAGTCATCGCCATGAAAATCGTTCCTTCTTTGAAACGTTAAGACGATGCTTGTATGCTCGTTGACCTTGTTATAAATAAGAACTGACGACGCATTGCACTGCATATTAAGTAAATCCCCGGGGGGGGGGTACTCCCTTATATACGCCATATAGGTATGTGCCGCCCCATTGGGTAGGGTGTAGTGTATGTAAGGTCTTGCACGTTTTGTTTGTTTCGCGATTCTTTGAAGTAACTTTTAGGTTGTTTTCGTATCTCAGTGTATAAACAACGAAGTAACTTAACTTAACTTAAGAATTCGGTACTTTGTTTTATGAAAATATATGTTGCTTCGTTTCTGTAGACATGCCTTGTTTTCTTTTGTTTCTAACAGACCATAAACTTTAAGGTCACTTGAGTAGTAATAAACGAGTGGTTCTACGCAGTGGTAGAGGTGGTGGAGTGACGTCACAATAGCTCAGGGGATTAAAATGATGAGATCATCATCTAAAAATAGAAAGGTATTCTGTATAACAATCTAAGGAGTTGACGTCATCAAAAAAAACCGATGAGATCATCATCAAAATAATCATTTAATATGGTAACTGGTGAGATGACATCATCACCTTAAATTAGAAAGGGTTTTTTTGACATGATCAGCTATTTTCTATAGTCTATGACATCATTATTTATTTTTATCTTTTTAAGACCATATAAATGAAGGTTATTATAATTATTTATTATTATTGTCATCCAAAACGAAAATGGGTATTATTCAGTCTTTGATAAGAATAAAGTTTAATCATTACCGTATGATCGCGAGGGCCATAGTTCCCCCCTCCAAAGAAATAACGTCTCTCAAGAAAACATTTTGTGACCTCCCAGGGTCAACAATTTTCAAGCTGAAAGAAATCCATTCTGAAGTATTTCTAAAAGTTAATTTGGGCAGGCTCTTGGTGTTCTTGAAATTTGCAGAGGATCTGGAACTGACGCAAGAAGAATGGGGACAACCATATGCTGTTATTTATCCCACTTAAATATATCAAATCTGAGAGCAGTTATATAAGGCGATGATGTAGGCAGTAAAATCATTTAAGACTCCAACATTGCGAAATGATTAAAGCGATGGGTTGTTGTCCACCATCCACCACTTTTGGACATCGTTAGTCAGTTAATTATGCGAGTTCGCAAGCCCACCGTTGCATACAAATTAGTACAGCTCTGCAGGAAAAGCCCCAAGAGAGAACCTTCAAGTAACTTATTATCATAAAAACAATAAAAACATAAAATAACTTAACAAGGATCAATTGAAACACGCGACTTACAATTGCGAGCAATAAAGTTTTTTAAAAAAAACTTTATTAAAAACCAATAACAAAAAGAGTCAAATACACAGCGATTTGAAAAGAAAAGGTATGAACATTAATCCTTTGACTGACTATTACAAATTCGTTTTCTCCGTTTTATTACGAGGAATAATAAATAATTCCTCCGTGTCTACACAATTTTCCTATAGCCTCTAAACCAAGAGTTCGACTTTCTTTGTTTCTTTCCGTTTGTATTGTTCTTTGTAGTTGTTCTTTTAGCTTTTGCTTTAAAAGAGGTTTTATCTCTTTTTGATCTTGACAGTTCGTACACCGTTTCTTGTGTCTGTACTGGACTGCGAGTGCTAGTTGAGTGATTTTTTGCGGAATTATCCGCTTCACTTTCGTAAACGACGACCTTAACTTTAGGTTGCAGTTTCGCCTCTTGTAAATACTGTCTTCGCTGTATGTGGTCATTTCAATAAAAACCATAAACAACCAAACTTAAAGTGTGTTTTATTGATGACTTCATCATAATAACAATAACAGTAAACTTGTGCAATAAATAACAAATCTGAAATTTGAAATACCAAGTACTAAAGGAAGAACAAAACTTTTTAATTAGGCACTGTTATTTGTGATTACACTTAATAAAGATGATGATTCCAATATTAAAAGCTGTTGGGTAACTAGCGACTCGCGATACCCACGCGTGTGTACGAGAAAAGAGACAAATGACTGAAAATGGCCCGTTTGTCTCCTTTTGTCCATTTTGGCCTGGTTTTGGCTTGTCTGACCTGGTTATGGCCTTTCTGGCTTGTGTTTGGCCTTTCTAATACTCTGGATAACCTGACTATTTGCGAAATAGAAGTCATTTCTGTTCAGCCATCGAACTGTCAACAGTGTTTTGAACATGGTTTACAAGAGAGTTTGCAGAAACTGTCCGATTTCATGGTGCGGGGCGAAGTACATTGTGAGATTAGCTAACCATCTCGCGGATGTTCATCATTTAGACCACATACAGCGAAGACAGTATTTACAAGAGGCGAAACTGCAACCTAAAGTCAAGGTCGTCGTTTACGAAAGTGAAGCGGATAATTCCGCAAAAAATCACTCAACTAGCACTCGCAGTCCAGTACAGACACAAGAAACGGTGTGCGAACTGTCAAGATCAAAAAGAGATAAAACCTCTTTTAAAGCAAAAGCTAAAAGAACAACTACAAAGAACAATACAAACGGAAAGAAACAAAGAAAGTCGAACTCTTGGTTTAGAGGCTATAGGAAAATTGTGTAGACACGGAGGAATTATTTATTATTCCTCGTAATAAAACGGAGAAAACGAATTTGTAATAGTCAGTCAAAGGATTAATGTTCATACCATTTCTTTTCAAATCGCTGTGTATTTGACTCTTTTTGTTATTGGTTTTTAATAAAGTTTTTTTAAAAAACTTTATTGCTCACAATTGTAAGTCGCGTGTTTCAATTGATCCTTGTTAAGTTATTTTATGTTTTTATTGTTTTTATGATAATAAGTTACTTGAAGGTTCTCTCTTGGGGCTTTTCCTGCAGAGCTGTACTAATTTGTATGCAACGGTGGGTTTGCGAACTCGCATAATTAACTGACTAACGATGTCCAAAAGTGGTGGATGGTGGACAACAACCCATCGCTTTAATCATTTCGCAATGTTGGAGTCTTAAATGATTTTACTGCCTACATCATCGCCTTATATAACTGCTCTCAGATTTGATATATTTAAGTGGGATAAATAACAGCATATGGTTGTCCCCATTCTTCTTGCGTCAGTTCCAGATCCTCTGCAAATTTCAAGAACACCAAGAGCCTGCCCAAATTAACTTTTAGAAGTACTTCAGAATGGATTTCTTTCAGCTTGAAAATTGTTGACCCTGGGAGGTCACAAAATGTTTTCTTGAGAGACGTTATTTCTTTGGAGGGGGGAACTATGGCCCTCGCGATCATACGATAATGATTAAACTTTATTCTTACGAAAGACTGAATAATACCCATTTTCGTTTTGGATGACAATAATAATAAATAATTATAATAACCTTCATTTATATGGTCTTAAAAAGATAAAAATAAATAATGATGTCATAGACTATAGAAAATAGCTGATCATGTCAAAAAACCCTTTCTAATTTAAGCTGATGATGTCATCTCACCAGTTACCATATTAAATGATTATTTTGATGATGATCTCATCGTTTTTTTTGATGACGTCAACTCCCTAGATTGTTATACAGAATACCTTTCTATTTTTAGATGATGATCTCATCATTTTAATCCCCTGAGCTATTGTGACGTCACTCCACCACCTCCACCACTGCGTAGAACCCCTCGTCTATTACTACTCACTTGAAATTTTTTGCGTGCATCCACTTCTAGCTTAGTGGAGTTAAAGTATCAGTTAAATTAGAAATTCGGCTCAGAGCCAGCTAAACAACTCCAGACGTGATCACATATTAGATTGCTAAAATGTTGATCTTTAAACCTCCTTATCTCATATCCTCTTTCTCCCGACAAATGAACTACACAACATGGTGTAAGCTAAGATTATTTCTCTACTCATGTTTTAACTGTATTGGGTCTACATAATTATTTTTATCCCCTGAAGGTTGATTTGTTGCCCTTCTGTTTTTGAGGTGTAGTATAGCTGAAGTAATGAACCTCACGCGCCGGGAGAGGAAATAGAGAACGAATTAACAAAACAATCGAAATACTGTATCCGATTCGGTATCGTCATAAGGACTAAAATATTTAATGCGTTAAATGCTTTAATGCTATAATCTAATGTCATAAAAAAAATAAAAAATACAAAAAAAAACGACTAATCTCGAATTTCTTCTTCTTTTTTTAATTGGCTGTCATTGGTTCGTAAAGTTCAGTTTCTATTCACGTGCATGTAGGCAAGCCGGGAGGCGAAAAAGATGATTGACTTTAGTTAATAAAATTTAACAACAAAATCATCAAACTTTTGATGGTTTAAAAAGCTGTTGCTTTGTGTTTTGTCTTTTCAATGTGCCTTATCGCTTTTTCCCTCTTCACCACCACATAAAAAATCTTACGCTTGGGCCTTCTCATACACCGAATGCAAATATGGCGGATCTCTCGGTCGGCCCTGGTCTAGTTGCGCGAAAGCGAGGCTAGTGAGGCCTCGGGAGTTTTGTTCTGACTGCGCGTCTTAGCGATTCAGTCAATCAGTATGGTTTCCTTCGAGTTGTTACGTGCTTAATAAGAGCCACCAAAGAGAAGATTTAACTCCAGCAGAGACGAAAGTTGATTATCGCTTTGCCAAGGTTCTTTACGAAGAAAGAAATGGATTCAAGCGGTTCGGCGCGGCGAATGGAGGCACTTTTCTATCACGGCGTTAAAAGAACGAAAGTGTGCTCGCTTCACTTCAGAAGAGAAGACTCACGAAACTATTAGAATGGGCGAATAACTGAAAGATTCATGGTTCTGTTTCAAGTTTGCTTTGTCCGTTCTCTTGCCAAAGAAAGGTAAATGTCCTCGAGAACGAGTGAATCCGTCGTCGCGACTTACCAATCTTTAGGCGCTCTCAGGGACTCAACGACAGACAACAGGGCCGAATGCTTTCACAGTCTTCACGATCCTGTGTTCAAGAGTTTGAGCAGTGCCATAAAAGAAGCAATTTTTGGAAAATCGCTGTTAGTTTATCTCGAAACCATTCGACACAATTTTCCTATAGCCTCTAAACCAAGAGTTCGACTTTCTTTGTTTCTTTCCGTTTGTATTGTTCTTTGTAGTTGTTCTTTTAGCTTTTGCTTTAAAAGAGGTTTTATCTCTTTTTGATCTTGACAGTTCGTACACCGTTTCTTGTGTCTGTACTGGACTGCGAGTGCTAGTTGAGTGATTTTTTGCGGAATTATCCGCTTCACTTTCGTAAACGACGACCTTAACTTTAGGTTGCAGTTTCGCCTCTTGTAAATACTGTCTTCGCTGTATGTGGTCATTTCAATAAAAACCATAAACAACCAAACTTAAAGTGTGTTTTATTGATGACTTCATCATAATAACAATAACAGTAAACTTGTGCAATAAATAACAAATCTGAAATTTGAAATACCAAGTACTAAAGGAAGAACAAAACTTTTTAATTAGGCACTGTTATTTGTGATTACACTTAATAAAGATGATGATTCCAATATTAAAAGCTGTTGGGTAACTAGCGACTCGCGATACCCACGCGTGTGTACGAGAAAAGAGACAAATGACTGAAAATGGCCCGTTTGTCTCCTTTTGTCCATTTTGGCCTGGTTTTGGCTTGTCTGACCTGGTTATGGCCTTTCTGGCTTGTGTTTGGCCTTTCTAATACTCTGGATAACCTGACTATTTGCGAAATAGAAGTCATTTCTGTTCAGCCATCGAACTGTCAACAGTGTTTTGAACATGGTTTACAAGAGAGTTTGCAGAAACTGTCCGATTTCATGGTGCGGGGCGAAGTACATTGTGAGATTAGCTAACCATCTCGCGGATGTTCATCATTTAGACCACATACAGCGAAGACAGTATTTACAAGAGGCGAAACTGCAACCTAAAGTCAAGGTCGTCGTTTACGAAAGTGAAGCGGATAATTCCGCAAAAAATCACTCAACTAGCACTCGCAGTCCAGTACAGACACAAGAAACGGTGTGCGAACTGTCAAGATCAAAAAGAGATAAAACCTCTTTTAAAGCAAAAGCTAAAAGAACAACTACAAAGAACAATACAAACGGAAAGAAACAAAGAAAGTCGAACTCTTGGTTTAGAGGCTATAGGAAAATTGTGTAGACACGGAGGAATTATTTATTATTCCTCGTAATAAAACGGAGAAAACGAATTTGTAATAGTCAGTCAAAGGATTAATGTTCATACCATTTCTTTTCAAATCGCTGTGTATTTGACTCTTTTTGTTATTGGTTTTTAATAAAGTTTTTTTAAAAAACTTTATTGCTCACAATTGTAAGTCGCGTGTTTCAATTGATCCTTGTTAAGTTATTTTATGTTTTTATTGTTTTTATGATAATAAGTTACTTGAAGGTTCTCTCTTGGGGCTTTTCCTGCAGAGCTGTACTAATTTGTATGCAACGGTGGGTTTGCGAACTCGCATAATTAACTGACTAACGATGTCCAAAAGTGGTGGATGGTGGACAACAACCCATCGCTTTAATCATTTCGCAATGTTGGAGTCTTAAATGATTTTACTGCCTACATCATCGCCTTATATAACTGCTCTCAGATTTGATATATTTAAGTGGGATAAATAACAGCATATGGTTGTCCCCATTCTTCTTGCGTCAGTTCCAGATCCTCTGCAAATTTCAAGAACACCAAGAGCCTGCCCAAATTAACTTTTAGAAGTACTTCAGAATGGATTTCTTTCAGCTTGAAAATTGTTGACCCTGGGAGGTCACAAAATGTTTTCTTGAGAGACGTTATTTCTTTGGAGGGGGGAACTATGGCCCTCGCGATCATACGATAATGATTAAACTTTATTCTTACGAAAGACTGAATAATACCCATTTTCGTTTTGGATGACAATAATAATAAATAATTATAATAACCTTCATTTATATGGTCTTAAAAAGATAAAAATAAATAATGATGTCATAGACTATAGAAAATAGCTGATCATGTCAAAAAACCCTTTCTAATTTAAGCTGATGATGTCATCTCACCAGTTACCATATTAAATGATTATTTTGATGATGATCTCATCGTTTTTTTTGATGACGTCAACTCCCTAGATTGTTATACAGAATACCTTTCTATTTTTAGATGATGATCTCATCATTTTAATCCCCTGAGCTATTGTGACGTCACTCCACCACCTCCACCACTGCGTAGAACCCCTCGTCTATTACTACTCACTTGAAATTTTTTGCGTGCATCCACTTCTAGCTTAGTGGAGTTAAAGTATCAGTTAAATTAGAAATTCGGCTCAGAGCCAGCTAAACAACTCCAGACGTGATCACATATTAGATTGCTAAAATGTTGATCTTTAAACCTCCTTATCTCATATCCTCTTTCTCCCGACAAATGAACTACACAACATGGTGTAAGCTAAGATTATTTCTCTACTCATGTTTTAACTGTATTGGGTCTACATAATTATTTTTATCCCCTGAAGGTTGATTTGTTGCCCTTCTGTTTTTGAGGTGTAGTATAGCTGAAGTAATGAACCTCACGCGCCGGGAGAGGAAATAGAGAACGAATTAACAAAACAATCGAAATACTGTATCCGATTCGGTATCGTCATAAGGACTAAAATATTTAATGCGTTAAATGCTTTAATGCTATAATCTAATGTCATAAAAAAAATAAAAAATACAAAAAAAAACGACTAATCTCGAATTTCTTCTTCTTTTTTTAATTGGCTGTCATTGGTTCGTAAAGTTCAGTTTCTATTCACGTGCATGTAGGCAAGCCGGGAGGCGAAAAAGATGATTGACTTTAGTTAATAAAATTTAACAACAAAATCATCAAACTTTTGATGGTTTAAAAAGCTGTTGCTTTGTGTTTTGTCTTTTCAATGTGCCTTATCGCTTTTTCCCTCTTCACCACCACATAAAAAATCTTACGCTTGGGCCTTCTCATACACCGAATGCAAATATGGCGGATCTCTCGGTCGGCCCTGGTCTAGTTGCGCGAAAGCGAGGCTAGTGAGGCCTCGGGAGTTTTGTTCTGACTGCGCGTCTTAGCGATTCAGTCAATCAGTATGGTTTCCTTCGAGTTGTTACGTGCTTAATAAGAGCCACCAAAGAGAAGATTTAACTCCAGCAGAGACGAAAGTTGATTATCGCTTTGCCAAGGTTCTTTACGAAGAAAGAAATGGATTCAAGCGGTTCGGCGCGGCGAATGGAGGCACTTTTCTATCACGGCGTTAAAAGAACGAAAGTGTGCTCGCTTCACTTCAGAAGAGAAGACTCACGAAACTATTAGAATGGGCGAATAACTGAAAGATTCATGGTTCTGTTTCAAGTTTGCTTTGTCCGTTCTCTTGCCAAAGAAAGGTAAATGTCCTCGAGAACGAGTGAATCCGTCGTCGCGACTTACCAATCTTTAGGCGCTCTCAGGGACTCAACGACAGACAACAGGGCCGAATGCTTTCACAGTCTTCACGATCCTGTGTTCAAGAGTTTGAGCAGTGCCATAAAAGAAGCAATTTTTGGAAAATCGCTGTTAGTTTATCTCGAAACCATTCGACAAGTTGCTTGAATAGATCACGCGCAATGTAAAATACAATGCTCGAATACTTGCACGCTCTTTCTCTGCCAGAACGTTTTCCTTTCTTCTTACTTTCTTAGTTGGCAACGGTTCCTCTGTTAGTTTTTTCAGTGCACTTTGGTCAAGGACTGTTCTTGAAATATGTCGCTTTCTTCTGGTTCTTACATAGTTTCACAGGCCACGCTTGTACAATTAACAAACGATTGTTATTGTTGTTGTTATATTTTAATGCAGCTGTTTTCAGCGTGAAATCTAAAAGATCTTACAGTCCTCAGCGGATGCTCCCGTTCTCGATAATGTTTACCTTTTGTTGGATAAATAGCAGACCACGCAAACATTTCGAAACAGCACCATCTCTTGTGAAAATTATTTCATTCAAATACTTTCGTGAGTCCTCTCATCTAAAACAAGTGTTCGAGCACACTTTCGCTGTAAAGTGCTTCCCATCGCCGCGCCGAATCGCATGAATCCTTAACTTTCTTTGTGAAAAGATCTCGGGAAAGTAAAGGCTATTCCAGCTAGAGTAAAATCTTCTTTTTGGTGGCCCTCAGGCATACAACAACTCGAAGCAAACCATATCGATCGACTCAATCGCTAAGGCGCGCAGTCAAAACAAAACTCTTGAGGCCTCACTAGCCTCGCTTTCGCGCAACTAGACCCGGGCCGGCCGAGAGTTCCGCCATATTTGCATTCGGTGTATGCCATCCAGAATACCTTTTGAAAATCTCTTGGATGAAACCAGTTTGAAAAAAAGAAAAAAAAATCTCTAGCACTCACTAGGGTGACCTTCTTGACAACGAATTGGGCGCGCAAGAAGAGTATGTTTCTAAAATTTTATCACAGTCTTAGCTCGATGATCAGCCCCTTTACAGCAAATTAGCCCGCCCTACTCCCCTGAAGGACAAGGGGACGCATGGATTTCAGTGAAGTCGATTTTCACCAATCAGATCGTTGCCTACTCAAATCCAGCGATAGCATAACTTGTTTTTCTTCTCAGCATTCAGAGAAGCGGAAATTTGAACCTCGCTCATTTGGCTTTCGGTGGAGGTAACAAAGATAACATGTGTATATCTATATTTTATTACTAAAAGCCTAATGTACATTTGAAGCAAACACACTGACACAATTATAAAGAACAATAACACAGACTCTCTATTACAAGAAAGGGAAGAATAAAAAAAAAGTCCCATTTCTTTCACCTGATACAACTGTAAAAAGAAGAATACTCAAGTTGTCCTTTAACATACTATATTTTACTTGTTATCTTTTTGCTATAAAACTTAATAGCAGGCAATTTCTTTTGTTTTTGCGTGACCCGGAAATGGTCTATCATGATGACAACTATGGAGAAGTTCAGGTTTCCTACTCTTCTTTTGATCTAATCTCATTTCTTCAGTCCCAATATTTCTTGTGGTATGGTGATTAAAGCTACACCTATATCGAACACGCATCCATTACTTCGGGTTATTGTAGATGTTCAGAGTTTCTAAGTCCACAAGTCTTGTTTAATCTGCGTGTGCGTAGAACTTACACTGCGTCTTAAACTATTTGAATGCGCTTTAAACTAGTTTGAGTGCCAAAATATTATTTAAATTTTCATGAAAAGTGTGATATAGAATATTTTCCAAAGGGAGGCACGGTCTTAGCTTACCTCTTATTCTTTTCACATATATATTAAACAAAAAAATTCTAAGACCGTTAATTTGACCCCAAATTTACAAGTCCAAGAAAATGGTGGATCTTAAGAAACAGGATAGCCTGAACTTGTTACAAAAATTGATATAGTTTTTTTTTATCAATAACATTTATTTGAAATATGACGATGCGAATTACACGTGCAGAGATCTTGCAATCCTTTGACACTGGCGTTCGGCAACTGTAGAACTTAAAAAAACATCAGAGAAAATAACTGAAATAAAAAAACCTGGCCAAAGACTGGGGCAGATTATGACTGGGGCCTAGATACTTCTTCAATCATTATCCGGGGCACTGACTCCCATCCGGTGTAAGCATCACCCAAGTATCCGCCACCGCAAAGCCCTACCCATAATTCCACTTTAACCGTCCCTTGTGGAATGTTGTCACAGCACCCCTCAAATGACCGATGACGATGCAGATCACTAATAGGGCTCCCTGATGACCAGTAGTTGAAAACAGCAGCCTCAATCGTCATTGGTCCACTACATTCGTTTCCATTGAACTTGAAATACCAGCGATTACACTTATTATGACCTATGACCCTCATATTTCCTTGGAATGAGACTTTGAGCGCTGAACCAGATTTTAATTTGTTAAAAACACAATCCTGGAAAACAATCATAATCTATTTAGAAACGCCTCTATTCTTATAATGCTAAATGGGAAAGGAAATAAATATCAACTGAAAGAGGTTGAACGGAATGACGATTGCGGGAGGGGAAAGGGCTTGGAGATTTACATCTCAGAGCTATTTAATTGACTCCAAGTTAATTTCAGCAAAATCTTAAATTTTCTATTTTTTTTTCGATCGAATGAGATCGTCTACTTTTCTTGTGATCTATACCAATTATTTAGCATTTTTCCTGTTTACCTTAATCTTTCCGTTATCAGTACCGCTCTTTGATTTCCACACACATTGTTTCCAGTTGGTCTGTGGTACTACACTTGCTTGACTTGCTTTGGCGTTTTCTCCTTTTCTCTCCTCTGTCTCCTTTTCTTCCTGGACTTCCCACAATGCCTGACTCTCCTTTCATTCCCACGAGTCCCGTTTCACCTTTTATGCCTTTTATTCCTGGTGGTCCGCTCTTTCCGGGAGGCCCTTCGCGCCCTCTTTCTCCTCTTAGACCCGGCATTCCTTGTGATCCCTTATCCCCGAACTGTCCCTTTGCACCTTCCCTTCCTCGGGGTCCTTGCGGCCCCGGGACACCCTGAATTCCCGGCATACCATTTAACCCTGGAATGCCCGGAAAACCATGACCCAGCATAGATTTCTGAAAACAAGAAGACGCTCGAAGGCGTTTACGCGGGATGTGTTGGTGTAAGAAAGAATTACAGTTATGATGAATGGCAATGGAAGGTTGAGTAGTGTATGCAACAAATGCGTGCAGGAGAGACGGAGATGTTATACACTAGAAGATGAGTTACTCATAAGGGTTCCTTTGCTACTCAAAACAAAACTTACATCAATATTACCACCATATATGTTAGGAGTATGGGATAGTTCACTAAAATTTGCAGTCCTTTACTAATGTCCTCAAAAAATGCACTTCCACATTCAACAATAACATGTAATGTATCATACTTCCAATAACTACAGGGCTGCAAGGCTGTGCTCTTGGGAAGATTTCAGGGAGCCTTCGGGCTCCCCAAGCATTTTTAGCTGGGGTGCGCGGGCCTCCAAGTTGGTCGCCCAAATTAATAAATCAATGAGCTGTTAGTTAATTATTAAAAATTAAACAAATTATTTTCTTAACAAGTCAAGTAGTCTGCTACACAGCCGTTTTTAGAGTGGTCACGTCAAGCAGAATTTTGTGAATATTTTTTCATGAAAAATCACATCCCTTTGACCTCCTGAGCGTGCGAAAAAAAAAAACCCGCATGTTGTCATATGAAAGTAAGTTTTCGTTCCATGAGAAACATGGGCAACGCCGCCGAATATTTCATGTTGTTTAGATGGAAAATTAAGACTCTGGTCTGTTTACGTATTTTTTAAAAAAAAAGAAAATTGGGGTCAAAAATAAGGGCACTATTCTTTTTACTAATCATTTTGATTTAGGTTGAAAAGAAAATTTGCTTATTAAGATTGACTGAGATCCCGTGGAGCTTCCAGGAAAACTGTTATGATTTCAACGAAACCGCGGTGCCCCCCGGGGGGTTACGTGGGGTATTTGCCGCTGACCTGTCAGAGCCCCTAGAGCCCATATTAGTCACTCTTGGGCAAATATGAAATTTTTGCGATCCCAACTTAGTCACTTTCTATTTATTTATCTACCTGATCAATCCTTTAAATAGGTCATCAAAAAATGAATTGAC
>CALNXI010002168.1:29731-37392 GCA_942486025.1 Porites evermanni
TCAGAAAGGAGAGGAAAAAAATATCGTGTCGTGACCTCCTCATAGTTCTCCTATCTAAGTACGTAGGTCGTCATTGTAACCACGTTCAACTTGGTAATAAAAACATAAAATATAAAAAGCTAAAACCTACTAAAAGGTCGTATGCTAAAACGTGACAGGGAAACTATAAGACACTTTCTAAAAAGCTACAATATTGCAATTTACTTTTGAAGTCATTTGCATCAGTTGAAAGGCGTACTTGAGAGGGCAAACTGTTCCATAACTTAGTTAATAAATAAGTGAAAGAATTCTTTTTGCCTACAAATAAAGGACTGCAGTATTCTAGATGAGGTAATATAAATACTTTATAAAGATTATTATTGCATCATGGGGAGGAAAACGCCTTATTCTTCTCAGCGCGGAGGCCTTCGCGTATACTGAAAGTCATAGGGTAAAGTTTCGATAAGCCGCGCCATCCCGTTTTTAGAGTGACCTTATTGCATGCCCCTCTTAACAGACCTTTTTAGCTTGTATGTTATGCTTTACAAGGAAGGTCTCAAAATAAAATTACACGAGCGTATGCACGAGAATAAGACTGAGCTTATAAAAGAAACTGTTTTCTTGGGAAATTGAAACATACAAGCTAAAGATGTCTATCCAAGGAAGGTTCCTAATTAAACTTTTCGAACCAATAGTATTAAAAACTACATGTTGTCAGATCACTAACTTACTTTTGTCAATGACTAGTTCTTTTATGTCTGTGGATTCATCTAAAACAGCAGTTTGGAATCTTTCTGATTGCGTAATGAAAGACTGAGCCTTCGTCTCCTTTTGGTTCTCCCGTTTCGCATAACATTGAATCAGCGTTCCTTTACAATATTTCATTTTGTTTCAAAGGCCGTATATATCAGAATTGATTGTGCATTAGTTCTGAAGATTATCAAATTTCATTGCTATTTTTAATATGTAATTGTTGCTTTTTAGGTCCCGTATCGAATAAAAAACAAAATGATAGAATATAGAGAATGAACTCTGGAATGACAATTCAAGAGATGTAAATCTGAATTGGAAATTGCTCGTGATTCACCGATTGTAAACATTGTTTCATAGTTGTATAAACACATGAGCCTTTCCTGAATAATACATGAAAATGCGCTGGTCATCAGCGGCAAAGTCTATGTTGCCTGGAAAAGCAAAATGCTCCATAACGTAGCTCTACATGACGTTATCGGCGGACATCAAGCATATATTCATAGAAAGATTTATTTATGGCGCATCTAAATTTGCATCTGGCGGTTTCATCGTGCGGTTCGCGTGATTGCGCTTCGCGCGCGACGAGATTATAAACTTGCTTCGCTCGCAGCCTTCGGCCGCTCGCTTCGCGAGAATAAATCATGTTGTTCTGATGCTAACTAGTAATTTCAAGCATGATTTCCATACGAAGAATGGAAAAAAAATTAAATGCACACACAAGACACTGAAGCTTATCCCGGTTTCCTTAGCATGACGCATGCCTGCTGTAGGAGAATTGCTACTTCCCCCTGGACCGCATGCTAGTCCATCGCAGGGTTAAGATAGAGATAGATAGAGCCCAGCTGTTCGCAGGCCGATTAGCGCTAAACTAGGGTTAAATTTTAACCACGGTTTGTTTTTCTTTTTATCAAAATCATTTTTCTCGCATAATTTTCTTTATTCTTCTCAGAGTATCTAATCACCAAATTGTAAACAAAAAGCAGGGGGGTAGGGGGGTTATTGGGTCCTGATCCCACAGTCCCGCTCCTTTTTCATGACAATCACACATCCCGATCTTCTGTCATCTTTATCTCGAATACCGTTTTCTCCGCCAATTCTGTATCTCATGTCAAGATTTCGAGGCATCCGACTCTTGAGTAGCGGTCACATTCCGTATCCTCTCGATAAATTTTGTGTTATCCCTAATCCCTCACCATATTTCGCATCAAATCGTGGATCCCGAGATACCCCCTCAAGACCCTGTATGGTGGCCAATATATTTTGGTATTTCACCTCCCCCCCCCCCCCCCCCCCCCCTCCCTTCTTTTTCCCGCACTCCCCCCTCTCTTCACAATCGCCCTTTCCCTGTGCGCTTTTTTTTCTGCTTCATCCTTCCTTTTATATCTTTGTTCTTATTCTACCCCCACCCCCCCCCACTATTTCCCTACAAATCGGGAGCCCCGAAACACCCCCCCTCACCCCCGTTTGGTGGCCAATTATTTTTGTTTTTTCCCCCCCCCCCCCCCCCCGTCCCCCCTCTACTTTCTTTGACAAGTAAACTCCTTGAACTTCAAAATGGCCAATATCCGTGTGACTTTTTTTTCGAAGGAACCATCTCTTTAATAATATGACTTCACGATTCAGATTCAACCAAGACGCATAAAACCATAAGTGAGTCTTATTTGGGAAAATCCAAATCCGGATTTCCGAATCCAAAAACGGATTTTTCGTTTTTCTGGGCAAATCGAAAAACGGATCATGAATTTATTATTATGTTGATCTATTTTTCCTGGTTAGCCTACATTTCTTGCACCTACGATAACTGTTGTCCAAAAGGTCAGGTTAAAAATCCAAGAACCCCTGAGCTGAATATTTGTTTGATCGTATCTGTAAGCTTTTTGTAAATTTAGAGTAAGTTTTACTACATTTGTGCATGTTTCCATGAATATCGTCAAGTTCTATAGAAAAAAGAAGAGATAACATGAGCATAAAATTTACCTTTTTGCTAAAAGCCTTGGACATTAAACAAAAGGGAAAATTAAAAAAAGATAAAGAGGGACGAGAAAATTGGATACAAATCACCATCAAATACAAGTAATGACCAATTTCACTTAAAGAAAAAATAAATTATTCTTTAACTAAAGATTACTACTATACATTAAACCTCTCAACTATTGCTGGGAAATTTACTAGCGGGTTATATCTAAGACCCATTACGTGACCTAGGAAATCTACGTTAAGCACAGCTCAATCATTCCAGGTTACCGTAATTACTATCAGATTTCTTAAACGTTCAAACGTCTAGTTAGTCTTACTAACAACTTATTCGACTTACAAAAATTCATGCTATCTTGTCAAAACGACGCACAAAAGCGGAGGTTATTGAGCACGCGAAATCTAAAGATACGGTAAAACCGGCAACAGAAACGTGCAACTTTATTTGCAACATTACTCAACACGAGTTAAAGAGCGATGTTGCGCGTTTTACTACCCACATTCAACCTGACCTGCAACAAATCATCTTTTTGGCAGGCTGCGAAAACTTGTTGCAGAAAGTAGGGAGTAGTTCTACTTTTTGTGCATGTTGTATTTTTACCGGCCCAGTTGCCCGTTTCTCGAAAATCTCGGTAATGTTTCGGACCCTAAATCGAATTTTCAAATCGAAATATAAAGAATAAGAGCGTGGGTCCTGGCTAACAAACTGCTTAATTTTGTTTCATTAACTTATAGTTTTATCATGTTAGATGTAAAACTATTGAAACTGCTACCTTGCATGAAAACAGCAACAGCTTTACGGGCCCGTTAATTATCGAGGGAATTTCGAGAAGGGCCCCAGGACAAAGTTCTTTTGCAGCAAGTGATCTAAGTCTAGTGCATGGCGTGGCTCCCGCATAATTTATCCAATCAGAAGTCAGTATTCACGCAACTTGCAGTAACCTTTATTTGTTGCGGGAAAGGTTTGAACGTGGGTGGTAAAACGCGCGAATCATCGCTTTTCAACTCATCAGTTTTGCAGCAATGTTGCAAAACAAGTTTTACGTTTTTGTTGCCCGTATTACCGCGCCTTAAGCCATGTAATTTACCTCAACATGTTTCGCGCAAATAAAGTACTTGGAAGTTGCTTTATTTTTCTAGAAAGAGGAAAACTTCGTCACTCGGAATCGAGGGAGGGAGACTCCTGTTAGGACTGGGGCCTAGACACTTCTTCTATCATTATCCGGGACACAGAAAGCCACCCAGTGTGAGCATCACCCAGGGTTAGGCTGCCACACTGTCCTACCCATAATTCCACTCTAACTGCCCCTTGTGGAATGTTTTCACAGTATCCCTCAAATGACCGATGATGCAACAGATTATGGTTCCCAGCAGATGACCAGTTGTTGTAAACAGCAGCCTCAATCGTCATTGGTCCATTGCATTCGTTTCCATTGAACGTGAAATACCAGCGATTACACTTTTCATCACCCTGGACCCTCATGTTTCCCTGGAATGAGACTTTGAGCGCTGAACCAGACTTTAATTTGTTAAAAGCACACTCCTGGAAAACAATCAAGATCTATTCAGTAACGCCTTTATTATTGTAATACTAAATGGGAAAAGGAAATAGTTATCATCCGAATCGGAGGTTAAATGGCGTGATGATCACAGGAAGGGGAAGGAGATTTATCTTCTCAGAGCTATTTATTTGACTCGAGATTAATTGCAGCAAAATCTTAAATTTTCTACCTTTTTCTATGGAATGAGATCGTGTACTTTTCTTGTGATTTATTCCAATTATTTAGCATATTTCTTGCTTACCTTAATCTTTCCGTGATCAGTACCGCTGTCTGATTTCCACACACATTGTTTCCAGTTGGTTTGTGGTACTACACTTGCTTGACTTGCTTTGGCGCTTTCTCCTTTCTCTCCTTTGTCTCCTTTTCTTCCTGGATTTCCCACAATTCCTGATTCTCCTTTCATTCCCACAAGTCCTGTTTCACCTTTTAAGCCTTTCATTCCTCGTGGTCCACTCTTCCCAGGGGGTCCTTCGCGCCCTTTGTCTCCTCTTGGACCCGGCTTTCCTTGTGATCCTTTATCACCAATTTGTCCTTTTACACCTTCCCTTCCTTGGGGTCCTTGTGGCCCGGGGACGCCCGGCACTCCCGGCATGCCATTTGACCCTGGAATGCCCGGAAAACCATGACCCAGTAAAGATTTCTGAAAATTAAGACGAATTTTGTATCATAGGCTTATTTAAAGGAGCTGTGTCACGAAATTCAGCCAAATTAGGAAATTACAAAATGCCCATTAAATTAAGAATAAAAATAACTGCTTAAAACTTTAAAGAAAGTTTAAAATGACATAACAGAAACAACAGATGCCACGGATGGGCAAAACTGAAGAAGACTGAAACGGATTGAAATTAGGTTTTTGAAAACTGTTCAGCCTAACAGTTTTTTAAAGTTAATCCCTGCTGCTTGCAATTTCAAAAATAATGCTCAGGAGACATTTGTTTGTCTCGGATCTCTGATTTTGTCATTTACCTGTAACTTCTTTGCTTACTTTATGTTCCATAGCGTTTGAGGGCGAGTAATTGCCAAAAATAAACAAAATGAACTGGACTGTCGTGACACAGCCCCTTCAAGTAAGTGCTACTTTTATATATATTGATAGAGAAAGTGATCGTGTCAAATGGCTTGTACGACGTCAGTTAATCCACGGCGACTAAAACCCCTGGGTAAATAATGAAAATAATAATAATAATAATAATGATAATAATAATAATAATAATAATAATAATAATAATAATAATAACAATAATGGAAACTTTATTTGTGTTTTTGAATGTACAATTGTAAATCTCGCTACGTATAGGCAATTTACAAATGCTGCTTGAGATTGGATTATTAAAAGAAAAATAAAAACAACAAAACAAAAACAAAAACAAAAACAAAAAACAAAAAAACAAAGACAAAACCAAACAAAAGCCCCACCAAAATATATATATATCAAAATTGCATTAAGTCTGGGCTATCCCAGTTCCTATTTCTACAACAAAAGATGTAATTTGTTGCTCTAATGGCTATATTTATCATTTTCTTGATTATATAACGTTGCTGCGTTTTGTCAATGCTAATGTCATTCATTATGTCTAAGAACGTGGAGCATTCATCTGAGAAAACGCCAAGGGAACTCAAGGAGAGATTTACAAATCTCACACGTCTGTAATTCCTACTCATTTCGTTGATCAAGTTCAGATATTTTTCTTTCTTACGCACTGCATTGTTGTTAAGGTTAGACTCGAAACCAACTGTTAATTCTAGAACATATAGGCACTTGGACTGGATTAGGAAAAGAAGGTCTGGACGATAATTTTCACCAGTTATTATTGAGGGATTCAGAAAACCATTGACATCTGCATAGAGTGAAGAGTGAACATTAATTACAGGTTGAAGTGACTTGGCAATGAGGTTAAGGATTGAGTCGTTTCTCCAGGTAAAGCGATCAAAGCACTGTTGACAACCAGCGACAACATGAAGGAGTGATTCAGGATTAACGCAAAAGCAACAATCAGGACTTTATGATAATCCCCATCTTGCCATATTCTTACGTGTAGGGAGGGAGTTGTTGATGTAGCGGATGGTAAAATTGTAAATGTTCTTGGGTAGATGAGACTGGGCCTCTGACCAAATAGAATTTACAGATGACAATGAGTACTTGATAACATTTGAGAAGAAGAAACCTTGAGATGGTAGGTAGTGTGGCAGTTTATCCTCTTGATTAGAACGGAAATCTTTAAGAACTTCCTTAGTGGATATCTACACGTCATATTGAATATTAGTGTGACAGCTTGACGATTTCCAGAGATCTTTTAAGGAATCATTTGGTGACTCTTTTAATGAATTTCGGAGAACTGTTTGGCACTGAGTAAATTTAATAGAGGGAGGACAAATAAGACCAAATTTATTGCGTTCTAGGAAAACATTGCTTAGTGTTCCAGATATCGGAATATCAAGCCATTTTCGAATATAGCCATTCACTACAGAGTCGAGATGTTCCGTTATCCAGGTTTTGGATATCATAGCTGTAGTGAAATGCCAGGACAATTTAGATGGGACATAGCGGCTGTACATAATAATAATAATAATAATAATAATAATAATAATAATAATAATAATAATGATAATGATAATGATAATGATAATGATAATGATAATAATAATAATACTAATAATAATAATAAATCACGTCATTGAAAAAACGCACAGCACCATCCTAAATTCTATTGATATGATACGACCGGCGAACGATACCCGTCTTTTATTGAGAAACTGAGATGAAATGAGTTGTTTTAAAAAGGTAGGAAATATTACAAATGAGACGTGAGACCAAAATTTGGACAAATATCAACACCAACGTCAACTAAAAAATCCATAAAGCACAGACAGAGCACTGCAGGCTATGAAAAAGGAGGCTTTAGATTGTGCCAGTGTATACTTCGTAGCAAACCTTTTTCGTGCAATGTTTTTTTCACCCACTGCCTTAGAAATGACCTAAAAATTTCAGCAATAGCAGAATAGTTACTTCATACCTCGCATAAGTCTTTTAAATTTGGAGTGTTTTGTTGCTGAGGTAAGGTGGTTGTTCCCAGTGAACCGCTAGAAATACAGAGAACCAACAAAACAGCGAAACACTGAACCATCATAGCGATGAGAGTTGAACCAGAACACACTGAATAGACCAGTGCTACGTGCTTATCAGTTTAAATAGTAAATATTTGTATTGTTCCTGTTTTACTGTTGCTGGTTGGTTGGTTGTCATGTCATTTCCTTTTATGGTAGTTATATGTGTTTGTTTTTCTTCTCGAACAAACTTCCCATTGAAAGTAAGTCGTTATACGTGTAGGTATTGTTTCGACCTTTATCTTCATTATCACCATATTATTTATTCACGTATCGGGGGGGGGGGGG
>CALNXI010002168.1:48775-85958 GCA_942486025.1 Porites evermanni
TTCATGATATATACTTAATACAACTAGGCTTATTCATGTACTCCTATCAAAACCATACTCTACCTTTAAAATTTCATTGTAAATTTACCTTACAAAGTCAAATTCATTCGTATAATACAAGAAACTCGTGTAAATTTCGTCTGCCTTTCTGTCGTACTCGAACCAAACAATTTTCCGTTTTTTATCAAGGACCTAAATTTTACAACACCTTAAACACCAACATCATCAACGCTTCCTCACCTTTCTCCTTTAAAAGAGCACTTAAGGCATTTATTTGTAATAATTATTAGTATACTCCAACAAAAATTTTGGGAAAAAGCCTTTTAATATTCAACATTTGTAAACTTCCGTAATATTGATTAGTTTAATTTTTCACCTCATATTATGTTGTATCCGTCGCCGTAATTTTTATACTATCTTCGAAAAATTGTAATTGAGGAGGCCTAATTAACATAAGCTCTATAGTTTCTTTTAGGCCTCCTCGCCATCTCTTCCTACATTTTTTTTTGGCATCTTTTTGTAATTATCGTAATCGTGTGGCAAATAAATAAAATACCTATATATATCACGAGCATAAATTTCATACTTTTGTTATATTTCTAATTTACGGCTTTCATGATGAAAACAAACAAACGAATTTCCGTAGAGGAAAATGGTCGGTAACCACGCCTCACTGGATCGGCTGAGAAAATAATATTATGATTTTTTAAGAAAACTACAGTAAATATAGCGCACGTTGAGATGTGTAAAGATTATTGGCATTGTAATGAGACTAAGTTTAGAGGAATATACTTAGGATCTTGACAAAATTCTTTTTGCGTAAATTTCTAGATGTTTAACCATCCAATGGGATTTCAAAAGCAATCCTGGAAATTCAATGTATATGAACGTAAAAGCGCTGGTGGTTCAGTGGTAGAATTCTCGCCTGCCACGCGGGAGGCCCGGGTTCGATTCCCGGCAAGTGCAAAGTTATTGTTATATATTTTATTTTTTGTAAGTTTCTATTTGCTTTTGCCTGATATAAAAAGTTTAATATTTTTTAAGTCTTTGAAACTGAAATAGAAAAAGTTTCAGCAACAGTTTTGCTCTTTTAGTCTGGTAGTGCGGTCAGAAATCTAGAGCGTTTTGATATGACGTCATGTTTGCCACTGACTGGTGTCCCAAAACAATGAAACACCATTATATTGGTGTATAACCAAGGATAAGGAGGGTAAAGCGTAGGTCCCGTCTCACAGCACTTCCACCTGGCTCTTGTGGGACGTAAAAGAGCCCACACCACTGTTCGATCGAAAGGAGTAGGGGAAGCAGACCCCGGTGATGTGGTCATCCTTCCTGGGCTGGGTGGGTTATCGGTACTCTTTCAGGTGCCGTAATGGCTACCTGTAAACAGTGTGAACAATGTAAACCAGT
Source organism: Porites evermanni (assembly GCA_942486025.1). Classification (NCBI taxonomy): domain Eukaryota; kingdom Metazoa; phylum Cnidaria; class Anthozoa; order Scleractinia; family Poritidae; genus Porites; species Porites evermanni. The sequence continues at coordinate 50,186 of CALNXI010002168.1, forward strand.
CCTTTACGGTTTGTTTTTGATACATTTGCATAGATACTGGCCCGGAAGTGAGAACGTTCTACTCTCTCCCATGATGCAGTTGAATAAAATGCATACGGGAAAGCAAATTTTGTATAGGTAATGAAGATGTGGTTAAAAAGGCCATTTTTTTAAATATATTGCTTTTTCATTTTTACCTTTTTGTTCGCCTCTATCATTGCCATTTTTACCTTACTTTTAAATTGTAAAATAAAAAAGTTAAAGTGATTCTTACATCCGATGGCTACTTGTCCAGTCTTGGATGATTGTGCAATATAGGCAAATAGTTCTTCAAGTGATTAGCAAGCAAGAAAAGTTTTATAAACAAATCGGTACTTGATAAACTCAAGTTTATTTTTTCAGGTTGCTTCTCCAAGGTTCTAATTGGTTTACTAAGTGGACAAAATGCAATATAAGCAAATAGTTTTAACAGTGATTTAGTATTCAAGTTGGGTCTATAAATCAACATGGTCTTTGAAAAATTCATTTCTTTTCAGTTTTGGCCTCGAGAATACTGATACTAATAGACCTTGTCACGGTTTTCGACGCCATCTTGACGAGTAGGCAAACGTCTGAAAAATTAGAGTGTTTGAATGAGAATCTACTGTCGAATAATTTCTGTAAAACGGCTGTTCTGAAAAAATATGACTTGTAAACTAAAGCCACGAAACAAAGGATTGTACTAAAAAAAATAGGGGCGTACCCGTGCTTAAATGTCTCCAGAGGCTTGCTTTAGATTTTGCACATATTTGTCCGTAATTTTCCCGGGACTTTCTTACAGAAAAATGTAAAGAAAATTCAAAACAGTGGCTCTAGGTCTTTTAGCGCATGTAACCTTCTCATTTTTTTTTTTTTTTTCACTAGAATCCTTAGGAGTGAAGCTTTAGTTTACAATTGATATTTTTTTCAGAACAGCCGTTCTGCGGAAACTATTCGACATTAGATTCTCATACAAACACTGTAATTTTTAACGCGTTTGCCTACTCTTCAAGATGACGTCGAAAACCGTGACAAGGTCTACTGGTGAACAAAGAAGTCGTGGATGACTGGATAACGATTTACGGATGATTAAGAAATAAAAGTAAACAAATCAAGACAGCTCTTCGGATTATAACTGATAAACGAACGTTGGTCAGTTCGGTTCAGAATAGTCAGTCTTACTTCCTTTTGCACATTGAAGGTATTTAAAAATAATAGTTGGAGAGACCGTCCATTTTTGTGTCATCTTGGTACAAATTTCACGGTTTCACTTTCTACGTTCACTTTTCAATAAATACATGTATGGCTGACAAACGGAACTTGGATTCTTGTACAATTGTAGACGTGAGCTCGAGTTCCTAGTCCGAAAAGGGTAAGGAAAATAAAAGAAGGAAAAGAAGAAGGAAAGAATTGTAATTGGATTTTAGAATCACAGTGGTTCTTATTAGATAAGGTTGTTTACTGGTAACTCCAAACTTTGATATTGGTGGAGCTAAGTAGGTAATTGAAATATAGCAATAATTATTGGATTTGCAGTGACTTAGTTACGAACAGTTTGCTAAGCCCCGATCAATATATTACATATGAAGGCTTAGCAGAACTGAATTATGTATCTCATGTTTGTAATTTCAATGAGAACCATCAGTTTCATCCACGTGTAGTTCAAACAATGAAGCGGAACACTTTTAGCCAATATTTAACCCTAGGGTTCTTTGCGTCAATGGTAATTCGGGAAATCTTATTTTGCGGCTTAATATTCTAGGCAAAATGTAGCCAAAATGATACAGCAAAACTCCTAAAAGACTTATACTACGATGATGAATTGAGGAGGAGGTGCACTGAAAATCAAAAAAGAATGCAAATACAAATTAATATAAAATGCATAAATTTCTCTAGAGGTGGATTCTCAAGAACCCTTTTTCAATTTGCAAATAGGTAATGGCGTCATTTCGTTGGTATGGCAACTCCGATGTCCCTGTTACCCTCGTCAAAATAAATTTTCATCTTTGTAGTTTTTCCAAATCTTTGTTAATGGTCGCGACGAGTATAGTTGAAGCATAAACTTAGGAAGTATTGACCCTGTAGAACACCATAGAGCTACCTGAAGGCTAAACTGCAAATGAAAGTAAACTGATAATAAAACTCTTCAATGAACACAGAAGGTATACCACCAAAACACTCTGGTTCTTCGGTGGTAGAATTCTCGCCTGCCACGCGGGAGGCCCGGGTTCGATGTGTTTCTATATTATATATTTCTCTTAACTTGTTATTTTATCCTACAGGACTGTTCATTTATTGCGGTGATTCGTGTTACGCCACCGATTGATATTAATGTGCAAACTAGAAGCTTAATGGCTCTTAAAAAAAATGGTTTCTATTGTTTCACTGGCTGGTTCATTTTTTACAAAACTGAATGTTTACAAATATGAAATATTGCTGTTACGTCCACTGCTGTTACAAGCACAGATTTTAAACTTTTATCATGTTTATCACAGTGACAGGAGGGCTTTTTTGCTATTAAGTAACACTGTAACGAATTTCTGTCTTTTCATCCAGTACAATTCCCTGAGAAAGGACGGCTTGACAGTACGAAAAGTGCGGTACATATAGCTCACACAAGGCCTTACATGAGTGGCTGACAAAAGACCCTAACCCGATAAAAACAATAGAGAGATGCAATGAAGTTAGAGGTCCTAGAGTGCTATGTGCAATAGGCCATTTGCATGATGACGTCATTTTACTACTACGACCAGAATCCTTCAAGACTTTGCTTTCTTGTGCAAATTAGAGCTTTTGTTATCGAAACCTCACTGGGATTACCAAATTAAAATAGGAAAGGAAAAACGAAAAGGATCCTGGTCGTAGTAGTAAAATGACGCCATCGTGCAAATGGCCTATAAGAATATAATTCACTTCTTATCTTTACTTTGGTGAACAAGAGTTTTTTTCCTTAAGTTACATTAAATCTACGATCCTACGATTGCAAAAATAACGGATTAGTTGCTCCTCCCTCGCCAGTGCTGTCTCTGATGTGCTTTTTTTTTTTCGAAAATGAAAGTAGATATATAACGCATATTGTCTAAAATTATTATTTGTCATGTTTTGAGAATCATCAGTGTAGAAGAAGAAACTTAGGACCTAGAAATTTGAGAGAATTCTGAAAATTTTTTAACATGTTTAAATATATCCTGCAAATTCATTGTGTGTATGTATAGGCACTGGTGGTTCAGTGGTAGAATTCTCGCCTGCCACGCGGGAGGCCCGGGTTCGATTCCCGGCCAGTGCAAGACTTTTTTATTACTTTTTTGTTTGCATTTTCTTGATATAGAGAGCTTAATATATCCTTAGTTCTTGAAACTGAAATAGAACTAGTGTCAACAAAAGTTTTGCGCTTTAAGTCTGTTAGTGCAGTCAGAAATAGATCGTTTTCATATGACGTCAGTACGCTACTGATTAGTGTCCCAAAACAGTGAAACGGCAACCAGTCTGTGCGAGTAGAACCTTTTTCGTATGTACCAATAAACTTGCATGGCCACTGGTCACGGAGGTTGAAATGTTTTTTTTATTATTATTTAGTTCGGAGAAGGCTTCCAAAATGTCACATACTGTAAAAAGTGCGTTCGCGCTTATTCGTTTTTTTTCATTTCGTCAAATCCATTTTGTTTTTAATATATTGCTATTTCATTTTTAGCTTTTTTCTTGACGTCTCTCATTGCCGTTTGGATCATTCTGCCATATATTAGGTAAGGTCACAATAGAAGTCTTTCCCCACCTAGGCTTCGCATGGGGAAATAGCTTGGGTTGGGTTCACTCCGGATTTTGATCTCTTTTATATGCGGACACAGTGCTAAATTGCCCAAAGGGGTGAGAAAACTTGAACCAGGTTTAGCAGGAACAGTTGTTGTAAATACTGAAGGCTGGCATGAATCGTGAACGGTTTGGACCATTTTTACCCTTTTAGTTAAACCGCCACGCTTGGCAAGAGCTATTCAGCCGTTAATTTTGAGCCTAAAAAGGAAGACGTCGACTTCATTTGCTCGAGGAAAAGCAAAATGTAGCCTAAATTCTAGCTCAGAAGTCAGAAGTACGGGTTAACTAAAATGGTAGGAACGACTTCATAAGAAAAGCATTTTTGAACACTTATTTAAAGAAAACTTACGAGTGTTTCAAGGTGCTTTAATTTGAATTTATTTAACATAAAAACTTGAAAAACATTCACAGAAGTGTTTAAAATCGTGCTGAATGATCGAAATGTGAGTTCAGTTTTCGCGTAGGATTTGGCGCCAAGACGAACTCAGCACCTAAACAAAACGGATTGATACATTTCACTTTCTCGTGATTGGTTGAGCCTCTTTGGGTTTTGTTAACCCTTAGAACTTACCCCGGGAACTGTCCGGGTAATTCTTTCGGTCTTTTTTACGAATCCATGGAAATTTTTCCGAGACAGTATCATATTGGGGAAATAATTCACACACATAAAGTTGCTTCCCCATCGGCAACAGCTATTTGCTCATGGGTAAAATCGCTAGTGTGACCGCACCTATAGTGTTTCAACGTACAATGTATTTACCGATCAACGCCAGCAACCATGGCTTGGTTGAGGGGCACCCTAACAAGAATATAGTTCAAAACCACTTAAATATAGCATTGTTAGTAGTTAAACGGTATATATACGCCTATATTTCTCCCCTAATAATTTTTCGTCTGTTCGGATTTCCTTGCTGAAAGTCTAGTGATCCGAAAATTATAGGGATCAAAACCTTACCTTTTCGAAAATTTCAGCCAGAAGAAAGGCTCCCGAAAATTTCAGGTGACCTTTTAAGGGTAAAAATCCGTTAAAAATGGGCAATTATACCATTTTTTAGTTGTTCGAAAATCCTAGGATAGGCAGGCAAGCAATAAATTTTACGACAAATCTTCCGAACAGATATTTTCCGAAAATTGACGTTGGGTGCCCCTGTTGGTTCGGCTGCAGAAAATGGCGAATGGACAAAAAAGAACTGAGACGAGATACTAGACTCAGTGTAATGAGCGACAAGATTATTAATTATCCGTGCATGTGAACAAAAATAGTCCTAATTCTGCAGATCATTCCTTTCTTCTCCTGATAACGTTAACGACTGTTTAACATCATTAACAATAATTATGTTAAGGAATCCTGATTGCAAAGTAGTACATTTCGTGTCGTTGTCGTATCAATATATTACATATGAAGGCTTAGCAGAACTGAATTATGTATCTCATGTTTGTAATTTCAATGAGAACCATCAGTTTCATCCACGTGTAGTTCAAACAATGAAGCGGAACACTTTTAGCCAATATTTAATCCTAGGGTTCTTTGCGTCAATGGTAATTCGGGAAATCTTATTTTGCGGCTTAATATTCTAGGCAAAATGTAGCCAAAATGATACAGCAAAACTCCTAAAAGACTTATACTACGATGATGAATTGAGGAGGAGGTGCACTGAAAATCAAAAAAGAATGCAAATACAAATTAATATAAAATGCATAAATTTCTCTAGAGGTGGATTCTCAAGAACCCTTTTTCAATTTGCAAATAGGTAATGGCGTCATTTCGTTGGTATGGCAACTCCGATGTCCCTGTTACCCTCGTCAAAATAAATTTTCATCTTTGTAGTTTTTCCAAATCTTTGTTAATGGTCGCGACGAGTATAGTTGAAGCATAAACTTAGGAAGTATTGACCCTGTAGAACACCATAGAGCTACCTGAAGGCTAAACTGCAAATGAAAGTAAACTGATAATAAAACTCTTCAATGAACACAGAAGGTATACCACCAAAACACTCTGGTTCTTCGGTGGTAGAATTCTCGCCTGCCACGCGGGAGGCCCGGGTTCGATGTGTTTCTATATTATATATTTCTCTTAACTTGTTATTTTATCCTACAGGACTGTTCATTTATTGCGGTGATTCGTGTTACGCCACCGATTGATATTAATGTGCAAACTAGAAGCTTAATGGCTCTTAAAAAAAATGGTTTCTATTGTTTCACTGGCTGGTTCATTTTTTACAAAACTGAATGTTTACAAATATGAAATATTGCTGTTACGTCCACTGCTGTTACAAGCACAGATTTTAAACTTTTATCATGTTTATCACAGTGACAGGAGGGCTTTTTTGCTATTAAGTAACACTGTAACGAATTTCTGTCTTTTCATCCAGTACAATTCCCTGAGAAAGGACGGCTTGACAGTACGAAAAGTGCGGTACATATAGCTCACACAAGGCCTTACATGAGTGGCTGACAAAAGACCCTAACCCGATAAAAACAATAGAGAGATGCAATGAAGTTAGAGGTCCTAGAGTGCTATGTGCAATAGGCCATTTGCATGATGACGTCATTTTACTACTACGACCAGAATCCTTCAAGACTTTGCTTTCTTGTGCAAATTAGAGCTTTTGTTATCGAAACCTCACTGGGATTACCAAATTAAAATAGGAAAGGAAAAACGAAAAGGATCCTGGTCGTAGTAGTAAAATGACGCCATCGTGCAAATGGCCTATAAGAATATAATTCACTTCTTATCTTTACTTTGGTGAACAAGAGTTTTTTTCCTTAAGTTACATTAAATCTACGATCCTACGATTGCAAAAATAACGGATTAGTTGCTCCTCCCTCGCCAGTGCTGTCTCTGATGTGCTTTTTTTTTTTCGAAAATGAAAGTAGATATATAACGCATATTGTCTAAAATTATTATTTGTCATGTTTTGAGAATCATCAGTGTAGAAGAAGAAACTTAGGACCTAGAAATTTGAGAGAATTCTGAAAATTTTTTAACATGTTTAAATATATCCTGCAAATTCATTGTGTGTATGTATAGGCACTGGTGGTTCAGTGGTAGAATTCTCGCCTGCCACGCGGGAGGCCCGGGTTCGATTCCCGGCCAGTGCAAGACTTTTTTATTACTTTTTTGTTTGCATTTTCTTGATATAGAGAAGGTACCTTGATTACTAAGCTATCGGGTTCAATTTTAAGGTTAAAATTTGTTTCTGACTGATTTAACGCCAATAGAGAACCAGGCTTAATAAGACCGTTACGGTTGGACATCTGTGATTTCCTGCCGGGTTTAAGCCAAATTTCCATCCATTAAAAAATTTTAATTACTGACCAGAGATAATCTTCAGTTAGGATTTCTAACAGTAGGGCTTGCTTTAAGTTACTGACAGGGTCTTGAAAATGCTAGGTATAAAAAAAGTGTCTTGGAATCTGTGAACTAAAAAGAAACTGAAAGTGAAGTGATCAAAAAGTAAAACGCTTCAACAAAGAAGGAATCATTTCTGCCGGGAAGCACTGGTGGTTAAGTGGTAGAATTCTCGCCTGCCACGCGGGAGGCCCGGGTTCGATTCCCGGTCAGTGCAAGAGGCCCGACGTTTTCTCCTTTTTTAAGTCAGAAGTCACCTTTTTTGTATTTCTGCAATTAACTTGGAGTAAATTCAATAAAACTTTAAAAAGTGCAATTTACAAAATAATGTAAAAATGTAATGTAATCATTCCAACCTTAACGATATTCTGCTCTGACCCAGATGCCACCACTTTTGCACACGGCTTTTCAACTTCAAGTCCCCTAACATGTCGCCTCATTCCGTCTTGTCTTTGATCCTTATTCATTTTTACGTCAGTCGGCAGGGGAGCAAGTTTCACTATCAAGCCCCGTTTATGTACAGAACCCTTCGTATTTGAACTCTTTGTGCATGGGTATTTTTATCAACTTTACTGCCTTTGGAATTGATTCCTGCAAAGTATGGAAAATTTACAATTTTAATATAAGGCTTGGTGAGTGATAAAGTAAATATTCGCTCAACTGAACTGAGTAAACAGTATAAGGGTTTTTGTCGGGAAGCCCTTTGACGAAAGAAATAAGTGACCAAAACTTTATTGAATTCACCGGCTTTTGTTGTTCCATTGTTATTCTGCACGTGAACACTAAGCACTGGTGGTTCAGTGGTAGAATTCTCGCCTGCCACGCGGGAGGCCCGGGTTCGATTCCCGGCCAGTGCAAAGTTATTTTTATTTACCATTGTTATTTTCGGTTTGCTTTCACCTGATATAAAAAGTTTAATATTTTTTAAGTCTTTGAAACTGTTATTGCGGTCAGAAATAGAGCTTTTTCATATGACGTCACGTTCCCCACTGACTGGTGTCCCAAAACATTGAAACAGCATCCTTTTTGGTGTATACCAAGGATAAGGAGGGTAAAGCGTAGGTCCCGTCTCACAGCACTTCCACTTGGCTCTTGTGGGACGAAAAAGAGCCCACACCACTGTTCGATCGAAATGAGTAGGGGAAGTAGACACCGGTGATGTGGTCACCCTTTCTGTGCTGGGTGGGTTATCGGTCCTCTTTCAGGTGCCGTATGGCTACCTGTAAACAGTATAAACAGTGTAACCAGTCCTGTGGGAATTGAACCTTATTCTTATGTAAAAGACTTTGTTTGTTTTTAATACATTTGCACAGATACTGGCCCGAAGGTGAAAACGTTCTTACTCTCCATGATACAGTTGAATAAGATGCATACGGGAAAGCAAATTTTGCACAGGTGATGAAGATATGGTTAAAAAAAGGCCATTTTTTTTAATGTACTGCTATTTCATTTTTACCATTTTTGTTGGCCTTTATCATTGCCGTTGGGTTAAGTCTGTCAAATATTGATTGTGTTTCAACGTACAGTGTATTTACCGATCTAGGTCCGCAAGAGATCTTGCGGCGCTAGCACTCATTGGTTGGTTCGGCTGCCGTAAAATGCGAATGAACAAAAATACCATCGAGCTGAGACGAGATACTAAACAAAAAAGTGTTATTAGAGAAAAGTTAATTAATCATCCCTACATGTTAACAAAAATGGTTCTGAATTCTGCAGAGTATCCCTAACTTCTCCTGATAACGATCGTTTAACATCATTTTTATTATGTTAAGGAATCCTGATTGCAAAGTAGTACATTTCGTGTCGTTGTCGTGGAATATTCAAGAAAGAGCCAGCGGCCCTTTTCTTGGTTGGAATGTTATAAAAGAAAATTGCTCTCATTTTCTTAAATTTCGCATATAAAACCAGTCCAATTTAGACTTTAACTGCCACTATTCTGAGAATGAGAAGTGCTATTTGAAATAATAGACACCTCAGAGTGTTGACCTCTGTCAACCGACCGCCAGCTTTTCCCGTGTGAATGAAAATGACTCTTATAATTAAAACCCCTCATCTTAGCTGATAAAGGTGACCGTTTTGCGTAGGTTGTAGTATGTTGTTTTAGCCTGACGTAGTGAAACTAAGTGGTTAATCGATCATTTTTGGATGACTTGGCAATATCGCTGAAGATTATAGCAAGAAACAAACTAGATCATAGTTAATTTTCCCCCGAATAGCTGGTCGCGGTTTCGCATCAAGATCACACTGACTGGAAATTAAAGCTTTGATAGAACCATGTTCAAGGTATCACCGATCGTGCGAGCTTTTGTTTTACCTAACTTTGAAATCCTGTTTGTTTCATTAAAAACTCAGTTTTATTGTTTTTTTTTTCGTCAAACACATAAATAGCTGAAATAGGATAGAATTTGGCTCGTTCAACTTGCATACGTTTGGCTAGAATAAACGATTTTGTAAAAGTGTAGTCTGTAGCAGGCACTGTTCATTTCTAGATTTTTAAAGGACTAGTCTAAGATCATTTGTAAGTTATAACAACATGTTTTGTCAAGTGGTTTAAAATTCTTTTTATTCAAAACGTATTTACATGCATATCGTCCTGACGAAAACTTTAAGCCCTTGAAACCTCAGAGTTTGTTTTTTTTGTTGTTGTTTTTTTGTTTTTGTTTTTTATTGTGCTCAATTTACTTAGTTTATAACTCAAGTTTGTGTTCACCAAACATAGTCCTCAAATTTAGTCGACGAAAGAGTTAACTTTATCTTTGATTTTTTACCTTACTTTTTAATTGTAAAAGAAAAAAATTAAAGTGATTCTTACATCCGATGGCTACTTGTCCGGTCGTGGATGATTGTGCAATATAAGCAAATAGTTCTTCAAGTGATTAGCAAGCAAAAAAAGTTGTATAAACAAATCGGTACTTGATAAACTCAAGTTTGTTTGTTTTTTTTTTTCGTCAGTTTGCTTCTCCAAGGTTCTAATTGGTTTACTAAGTGGACAAAATGAAATATAAGCAAATAAATTTAAAAGTGATTTAGTATTCAAGTTGAGTCTATAAATCAACATGGTCATTGAAAAATTCAATTGTTTTCAGTTTTGGTCTCGAGAATACTGATACTAATAGACCTTGTCACGGATTTCCACGCCATCTTGACGAGTAGGCAAACATGTGAGAAATTACAGTGTTTGTGTGAGAATCTAATATCGGATAATATTTAGGTCTTTTAGCGCATGTAATCCCCTCATTTTTTTTTTTTTTTTTTTTTTATTTATATATATAAATATATTTTTATTTTTTGTTTTAATGAAACTTATACAAATAAACTTAAGAACGTATTTCAAAACTTTTTTGTTTTGTGTGAAATTATGTAAAAAATTACAGTATTTTTGTTATAATTTAATATCGGAAAATATTTAGGACGATAAGAGCATGTAATCCCCTTTTTTTTTTTTTTTTTTTTTTTTTCCACTGGAATCCTTAGAAGTGAAGCTTTAGTTTAGAATTGATATTTTTTTCAGAACAGCCGTTCTGCGGAAATTATTAGACATTAGATTCTCATACAAGCACTGTAATTTTTAACACGTTTGCCTACTCCTCAAGATGACGTCGAAAACCGTGACAAGGTCTATTGGTGAGCAAACAAGTCGTGGATAACTGGATAACGATTTACAGATGATTAAGAATTAAAAGTAAACAAATCAAGACAGCTTTTCGGAATATAACTGATAAACGGAAGTTGGTCAGTTGGGTCAGAATATCTTGCTTCTTTTTGCACATTGAAGGTATTTAAAAATTATAGTTGGAGAGACCGTCCATTTTTGTATCATCTTGGTCCAAATTTCACGGTTTCACTTTCGACGTTCACTTTTCAATAAATACATGTATGGCTGACAAACGGAACTTGGATTCTTATACAATTGTAGACTTGAGTTCCTAGTCCGAGAAGGGTAAGGATTATAGAAGAAGAAAAATAAAAGAAGGAGAAGAAGAAGGAAATAAATGATTTTGTAATTGGATTTTAGAATCACAGTGGTTCTTATTAGATAAGGTTGTTTATTGCTAACTCCAAACTTTGATATTGGTGGAGGTAAGCAGGTAATTGAAATATAGCAATAATTATTGGATTTGTAATGAATTGATCTAACTTGCCGCGTTGTCTTCCTTACATTTGCTGTTTTTTGTCGTATACTTCGTGCAGTTAGGAACAGTTTGCTGAGCCCCGAACAATATGTTACATGTGTAAGCTTAGCAGAACTGAATTAATCATGTAACTCATGCTTGTAATTTCAATGAGAACAATCAGTTCCATCCACATGTAGTTTAAACAATGAAGCGGAACACTTTTAGCCAATATTAGACCCTAGGGTCCTTTGCGTCAATGGTAATTCGGGAAATCTTATTTTGCGGCCTAATATTCTGGGCAAAATGTAGCCAAAATAAAACAGCGAAACTGCTAAAAGATCTATAGACTAAGATGATGAATTAAAGAGAAAGGTGCCGCCACTGAAAAAAAGAAACAAAACAAAACAAATACAAATACAAGATGCATGAATTTATCTAGAGGTGGATTCTTAAGAACTGTTTTTCAATTTCCAAATAGGTAATGACGTCATTTCGTTGCCATGGCAACTCCGATGTCACTGTTACCCTCGTGAAAATAAATGTTCATCTTAAGCTTTGTTTAATACAGTTATGGTGGCAGTTTTTCCAAATCTTTGTTAATGGCCGCGACGAGTATAGTTTAAGCACAAATTTAGGAGGTATTGACCCTGTAAAACCCCATAGCTAGAACCACCTGAAGACTAAACTGTAAATGAAAGTAAACTGATAATAAAATTCTTCAATGAAGAAAGATGGTATACCACCAAAACGCACTGGTTGTTCGGTGGTAAACTTTTCATCATATTTATAGTTGAGGGCTTTTGCGCTTTAAAGTAACACTGTAACGAATTTCTGTCTTTTTATCCAGGTACAATTCCCTGAAGAAGGACGGCTTGACCGTACGAGAAGTGCGGTACACAGCTCTCACAAGGCCTTACATTAGTGGCTGACAAGAAACAGTAACAATGGACCCTAACCCTATAAAAACAATATAGAGATCCAATGAAATTATAGGTCCTAGAGGGCTACGTGTAATTACGAAAAACCGTAATGATATAATTCACTTCTTGTCTTTAGTTTGGTGAACAAGTGTTTTTTTTTTCCTTAAGTTATGCTAAACCTACGATCTGTGGATTGCAAAAATGACAGATTCGCTGCTCTTTCCTCGCCAGTGCTGTTTCTGCAGTGCTTATTTTTTTTTCGAAAATAAAAGTAGATGTATAACGCATATTGTCTAAAACTATTGTTGGTAATGTTTTGAGACTTATCAGTTTAGAAGAGATCTTAGAGAATTCTGAAATTTTTTTTAAAATGTCTAAACTTATCTAAAAACATATCATTGTGGGTGTTTGTGAAGGCACTGGTGGTTCAGTGGTAGAATTCTCGCCTGCCACGCGGGAGGCCCGGGTTCGATTCCCGGCCAGTGCAAGACTTTTTTATTACTTTTTTGTTTGCATTTTCTTGATATAGAAAGCTTAATATATCCTTAGTTCTTGAAACTGAAATAGAACTAGTGTCAGCACAAGTTTTGCTCTCTAAGTCTGTTAGTGCAGTCAGAAATAGATCGTTTTCATATGACGTCAGTCCGCTACTGATTAGTAACCCAAAACAGTGAAAAAACGTTTCATTTTTTTTTTTCTTACCAATAACCTTGCATAGCTGCTGGTCTGGGAGGTTGAAACGTTTTTGTTGTTGTTGTTTAGCTGCGAAAACGTCACTTACTGTAAAAAGTGAGCTCGCGCTAACCTTATTCCATCTCCCTCATTTCGTCAAATCTTGGCGAATTTTTCGAGAGATGAATTCTAAAGGACTCTATCAATAATCAAAAAATTAAAAGAGAGTCGTTGTCCTTTGTTCACGTCCTCCACAAAACGTGAAATTAGGCAGTTTGACGTCGTAATCGTGAAACGACGGCAAAGAAATGTACAAAAGAGCGTGATGCAAGTGCAAAGTTGTTGTTGTTGTTTTTAATCAAACCTACTGCTTTTAAATTTTTGCCGTTCTCGTTACCGTCGCCGTCGTCGTTCCTCAAGCTCCCAAAGTGTCTACTCAAGTGAAAACCTGTTTTGTAGTACTACTATCTCCCATGATGCAGTATAATAAGAAGTATACGGTGAGCAAATTACTTCCCCATGGGCAACAGCTAGTTCCCCATGGGTAAAATCGCTAGTGTGACCGTACCTATTGTTTTATCGGTAAATACATCGTACGTTGAGACAGCCCATAAGAGATCCAGATAGCAATCCACGATATTGAAGCATATAGAAATTATAGTTTTCGCTATTTGTTGAGGTTTGTCAGCGTTTAAAAGTCCTTCTTCGTTAATAAAGAGAGGAATCTCATAGTTTATTAGATATAATCCGTGTAAAGTTTGCTTATCATTTTCGCATAAATTATGACCTAAATTTGGAAACCGCTGAATTTCTCGAATTGGGTCTTTGCGATTTTGGTGAAACTCTGTTCAGAGCAAGACACTAATGCGCACTATGTGTAGCCGAGAGATTTTCACGAAAAAAAGCAGNTTTATCCTGACGCGAAAATTTATTGTGTTTTTTTATGATTTATCTATTTTGTCACCAGTCTCTGTGTTGAAACTCCCATAAAAGTAAAGGGGGGGAATCCGGAAGGGTTTAAAGAAAGAGTGTCCCCCCCCCCCCCCTAAAAAAAAAACTGGGTCGAGTCACCTTAAAGAATGCTTTATTCAGGCGTCAATCTCAAGTCGTTTCTATCTTTAAATTGTCTGCACTAAGATATTAAATATTTGCAGAGATGGTGATCAATGTTCAAGCTTTCAATCTGACTGTATGATTAAATCAACTTTACATATTAGCTTCAATCTTGTTATTGCAGTTTAATTTACAGACACTTGTTTATACTCTCTTAACAATTCAAAGCCTTTGCAGCCGTGACGAGATTCATTTAGTTTGTCCAGTTCAGCTACAACTAGGGGGTGGGGGAAGGGTACAGGGACCGGGGAGGGGGCGGGGCTGGTAGGGCCACGACCCCACCACTTTTTTGCGCCCCCGCCCCCACTTTTCGCGCTAAAAGGAAAAATAATTAAAATTGAAAACAAGTTTTTTTCCGTCTATATTCCGCTATATTCTCTGTATTTTTTTTTAATTTCAAACGCCAGGCATTTTGTGGGGCTCCTGTGCTTTTCGCGGTAATTGTGCCCTGGGGCCGACTTGTCCCTTGAAATGAAGAAAATTACTAGCTTTTTCAAGCCGAAGGAAGGTGAGTAGTTGTTTTGAGTTGATAAAAGTTTTACATTTTGTCTTTCTCCTTTCGAATCAATGAAATATTCGATGGCAAGAAGAATTACATTACTTGAACAGTGAACGGCCATGTATTTTCTATACTAAAATTGTAATTGCATTGAATCTGAACTGACTGTGTATGTTGGTCGTTTATTAGAGTTATCTGGGACTTCGTCAAAGTCTGTAAGCTCTGCAGAAAAGACGACAACTACTTGCAGTGAAAATGGTGAGTTTGAGTTTGACCAGTAAACATTTCAATATATTGTTAAAAGTTTTATTCCTTTTTTCGATTTTCAATACGAAAAAAATATTTTCAATTGTCAGCCCTCCCACTGTTCACCTTGCTCCGCGGTCCCTACCTTAATTACTAAGCTATCGGGCTCAATTTTAAGGTTAGAAAATGTTTCCGACTGATTTAGCGCCAATAAAGAACCAGGCTCAATAAGACCGTTAAGGTTGGACATCTCTGATTTCCTGCAGGGTTTAAGCCAAATTTCCATCCATTAAAAAATTTTAATTACTGAGATAATCTTCTGTTAGGATTTCTAACAGTAGCTTGCTTTAATTTACTTACAGAGTCTTAAAAATGTTATCTGAGTTAACTTGTTTATTTTATAATAGGTATAAAAATGTCTTGGAATCTGTGAACTAAAAAAGAAACTGAAAGTAAACTGGTCAAAAAGTAAAACGCTTCAACAAAGAAGGAATCATTTCTGCCGGGAAGCACTGGTGGTTCAGTGGTAGAATTCTCGCCTGCCACGCGGGAGGCCCGGGTTCGATTCCCGGTCAGTGCAAGGGGACCGAATTTTTCTCTTTTTTTAAATCAGAGGTCACCTTGTTTGTATTTCTGCAATTAACTTGGAGTAAATTCAAAACATATTTAAAAAGTGCAATTTACAAAATAATGTAGCTATTGTTTTTACACTTGTAATTGTTAGTTTCTAATGTGCGAACGTTCATTGAACTGAGCATTCAAAATCATTCCAACCTTAACGATATTCTGCTCTGACCCAGATGCCACCACTTTTACACACGGCTTTTCAACTTCAAGCCTCCTAACGTATCGCGTCATTCCATCTTGTCTTTGATCCTTATTCATTATCACGTCAGTCGCCAGGGGAGCAAGTTTCACTACCAAGCCCCGTTTATGTACAGAACCCTTCGTATTTGAACTCTTTGTGCATGGGTATTTTTTATCAAAGCGATTTTTGCCCACAAATAAACAAAATAAAATATTACGTAAATTTGTTTAGATATATTTAAATTTATTTTTCAGCAATTTGTTTTTTTTCGTTTTTCGCTATTTTTCAGTATCGTTCAGATCAGTCTGCCGTCTATTGTTTCAAATTATAAGTAGAGGGTAACAGTTCACGACAGTGTCATTGGCAACATGTACCTTTTTTAGTCGGCTAACCGTCCGTGACAGTATTACTTTCTTCGCCTCGTTGAGAAAGAAGCAAAGGTTTGGGCAGGAATTCTCGGGGTTGCCGTTGCAGTGGAATACTTTCGGAAGATGAAATGAAACTGCACTTAATTTCAACTTTGTTATTCTTTCATCGTCACTTTTATGAGAACGAGAATTGGTTAATGTTGTTTTAAAGTTGTTTCCCACCTTCTGCCAAACCACAAGCCGACCGATTTCCCTTTGTAAATGGGAAAGAACCAATTTTATTTAAAAACACTCGTCTTAGCTATCAAAGATGAACATTTTACGTAGATTGAATAAGTACTGCACTATTCAGTTACGTTGTTTCAGTCATCAAATATATACATCAAGTAAAACTGAGTGGTTATATTATATTATATAGACCATTGATTTTTGGATGACCTGACAATATAGATGATCAATTAGTCAGAAAGAAATAACGCTTTTTGCAGTGAAATAAGTTTACTTAGTGTGTGTCTTCCCCGAATAGCTGTTTTCACTTCAACAAAGTGAAAGCTTTGAAGAACATATCCGTAACATAATCGCAGCTTTTGTTTTACCCATGTCAGCGAAATCTGGCCCCATTAAAACATTTTATTGTTTTCTTTCGTCAAACCAAGAAACAGAAATTAATTTTGTTCATTCATTGAGCAGAATTTTGAGAAGAGTACAGAATTTTGTGCAGACCTGTTGCAGATACTATACATGTTCAGTTAAAGTTTTATAAAGGACTCGACCAGTTGAAAGATATAACGGCAGGTTTTGTCAAGTGGTTACAGCCTCAGTTCTTAAAAATACGCATGCATATTATAGCATAATCATAGTGACTTTCCATTGTGGCCAATTAACTCAGTTATAACTCAGTTGAAAGAAAATGAAAACTGAAAAACCAACAACAATAACAACTGCAACTAACTTCCCAAAACGTATTTGACGAAAATTAACTGTAAACTACGTTTTATTTAATGATTTTTATCGTATTTCAATAAATGTAAATATTCCTCCTACCGGGTTTGAATTATCCAGTCGTAGATGACTATATAATATAGCCAAATAATTCCAAAATTGTAATTATCAGCAAGAGAAGTGTTTTAAACAACACGGTACTTGATGAACTCAAGTTTTTTTCAGTTTGTTCACAGGAATTGAAGTTCTTATTGGTTAGCTGAAATGCAATATTAGCGAATAGTTTAAAAGTGATTTAGTACTCTAGTTAAGTGTATTAATCAGCTGAGTACTTTAGAAACTCAATTCGTTTCGGTTTTCGTTTGGATTAGTGATTCTAATTGGTGTAGAAAGAAGTCGTGGATGACTGAATAACGCTCAACAAATGATTAAGAATTTAAAGTACACAACCAAAGGCAGCTTTTCCGATAAACACTGATAAAAGTAAGTTTGGCCAATTTGTGTCGCCGGAATAGCCCATCTTGCTTCAGTCTTGTCAGTGCACAGAGAAGGATTCAAAAATACCAGTTGCTGAAAGCATTGTGCCTACTTACTTCACTTTCCCCACTCGTCCAACACTTTTCAACACATATGTCTGACGAACAGAGTTGGAATTCGTGGACAATCACGAATGCGAGTCCCCCACCCGAGAAAGGTCAGTAAGAATTAGTGTAACGCAAGCTAAAAATTAAAAATGGATTTAAGAACAGTCCTTGTTCTTAATATATAGGGTTATGTTTATTAGTATTTCCAAACTCTGATATTTAAGGAACTTAAAGCGGGTAATCAAAATATAGCAATATGATAAATAGATTAGTAAATTAATTTATCTGACTTTCTTTTTGTTTCCTTTTTGTAACTATGAGCGAGTCGAACTCTCCCTTAAATTTGGAAATTTTGTTGTACAGTTTCTCTATTTAGCATCTGTTTATTGCGCGGCTTCAATCAATATTCCTTTTTAGAGCTGAAAAGCGTCTACTTTCGATCTACGCAACTGTTTGTAATTTCTTGAGAACCACCTGTTATCGACTGGTTTAAACGCTGAAGCGGAACACTTTAAGTCAATATCAAACTGTTATTTAAAGGGTTATAGTTTTTTGCGCCAATATGAATCCACTCAATTCGTATCCTGGAGGTTGAAATTTACTAGACTGGATAATACATAATAAAACAACTTTTCAAAGATGAATAATGTGGTTCTTAAAAACTGAGGATGGAGAGAATAACACTGAATTTTAGATTTATTGTGTTATATAATATAGGAGTAATATTTTCAAGGATGTTTGTATTTTTGAGCCTAGTACACTCAAAAGGCATCGATTATGCCTTCCTTCAATCTTAGAGAATGAGTTACTATCTTCCTTTTGTAGTTTAGAGAATATTTTGTACAACAGGGAGTCATATTATCGTTTTTGAACATCCAAGCGTAGTTTGAAACGATAAGATAAGCCTTCGGCTTGTAGTTGAGATCTAGGCCGGTAAATCAGAAAACTATACATTTATTTGCTGTCGTAGTGTGCCGGGAAACTGCTGAGGATTCATTGACCACGGGGCACAGTGCGGGGTGTCTTTCACTCAGAGACCAGAAAAAAACAATGGCGAACTTTGTTCCATCGAAGTCTGAAATGTCTAGGTCAACTGACAGTCTAAATGGTCTTGCGTTTAACGCAAAATACACAGACCCTGGCACAGACGTCATCGCTAATGTAACGAGTGTTGAAGACCTGAGAGAGAAGGTAACATTGTCATGGAAGAACATTAATGTGTTTGTTCCTCAACCGAGACCGTCTGTATGGAAGCGGTTGTATTGTGGAGACAAGGATGACGAGCCGAAAATCAAACAAATCTTATTCGATGGTAAGCAATTATGCAACTATCTCAAAAATAATAAGGGATCAGGATAGTCCACAGCCTTAGTAATGCATTACAATCAAAGACTAATATATATATTTAGCCAAGCCTAAAAGCGGAGCTCCCGATTTCATTACGTAATAATAACTATAATACAATATAGCCTAACTGATACCTGCCAGTTGGTATCAAGTTGTAGTCTACCACGCAACCACATTTGTTAAGCGTTTTGCTGCTTGATGAGTCAAAAATAGCTGCTTGGGAGACTAATCAAAGTCTGATGTTTTCCCCTTGGAAATGGTGTCAAATTTCCCTTTCTTTCTAAAAAATAGATTTATAAATCCTTCGCTTAACACTTTGAATATAAATCTGGAAACCAAATGTTATGTAACTGAGTCAACTACATCACAACAGTTAAATATTTCCTTTATGGTCATGATTATTTAATTGTCATTGCTTCAAGCAGACCTTCCAAGTTATTACATGTAATAATAGTAATAATAATAATAATACTAATAATAATAAGTAATGGTAACAGGACTGAGTGGAGTCCAATTCGGTCTGTAATCATACGAATGATTAACAAAATCGGACGACCGTGTAGCGGGAGTCCGATTTGTTTCATCACGAGTATGATTACAGATCGAATTGGATGACACGAAGTTCTGTTACCAGTTAATCATAACTTTAACAAAATTTGTGATATATAGGGCTCTTTTTAAATCAAAACACAAGAAATTCCAAGATTTTTCGCTAACAATGAAANGTGTTTTCTACGTGGTTACTCCAAATCCGGAGTTAAAATAAAACTTATTGCCATGCAATCAGTGAATTTATATTTTTGATAATTTGCGCTTCCTTTGAGGTTATTTTAACTCACCTACAAAGGAAACTTTTATAACAGTTCTCCGTTTTTGTCAAAACAGCTCATAGCGAAACGGTTAAATTCAATGCCACCTCAGGAGTTATTTATTCCTCCAGGAAGGCATAACATTTTTCTCAGGCAATAAAAAATATATGAAACTGTTCTATATTTTTTAGTGGTGCTGGCAAGTCTACTCTAATGAATGTGTTAGCACATCGGAATATTGCTCAGATAGAAGTACGAGGAACAGTCGCAGTGAATGGACATCCCGCTGGCCTTAATATCAATACTATGTCGGCGTATATTCAACAGGAAGACTTGTTCATTGGATCGCTCACTGTCAGAGAACATTTGACTTTTCAGGTAGTAATAACCTTCCACGTATTCATTTGAATAAATTCGCATACCTAGGGCTTAGCTTTTTCAGTATGCTATTATCAGTTAATAATAAAATCTTATGATTGTCAGGGAATAACGTGAAAAATGACAGGTTGTCCTTTTGCGGACGACCAGAGAGGACGGGCCGAGATTCTTACAGTCTCCAGAGACAGGTTGCTATCACACATGACCGGTACACATGTAGCCAGCATTTGCTTGGACTTCCACAAAGAATGAATGGGGCGCACAAAACCCAATCTACATTGATCACGCGATTTTGTACGTTCTATCACTCTCAATCTGACAAGTGGAACTTACGCAAAGCACAGTGCTCGAGCAAAACAGGTTCCGTCGCATCAATCTCGCCCACAATCCCTATTTTTTATTAGTATAATCATTTACTGAATTGCTTTCACTGTATAGAAGTATGTTTCTTACTTTACGAAAATAACAACAACATTAAGTGTTACTTATTTTTTTTAAGGCTGCACTTCGTATGGATAAACACACGCCAAAGGGAAGAAGGCAGGATCGTGTCGAGGAGGTCATTCATGAGGTAAATATAATTATTATACACCAGGAAAGGCCTAAACTTAGGTCTTAGGAGATAAAACGACTGTTTAGCAAATAACTCTAAGCCAGAAACGAGAGCCGAGTGACCTAACAATCCATTATTTATAACCAAAAGGGTTATTGCTTCCTTAGTTGTATATTTTTTTGAAACAAGGGTGGCGCAGTGGTGAGAGCACTCGCCTCCCCCTAATAAAGTAATATATGGGTTGAGCTTGATGTCGGTTCTATTCCCTAGTCCGAGAGGTTTTTCTCCGGGTACTCCGGTTTTCCCCTCTCCTCAAAAACCATCACTTCCAAATTCCAACTCGACCAAGATTAGACGAAGAACTACTAGGTGGATCTGCTAAATCTGAATCGTTATGTTATTTTTTTTTTCTTGTTTCTTTGCTTGTGTTCTAAGCCCTTCTAACTTCCGTTTCTATCAGGCACAAGTAAAGCGAACGAAATGCGATTAAACTATATAATGATACATGACTGATCCAGACAAGCAGTTTGTGGGTTGAGCACGAGGTTTCCCGCATGTGGTTATTCACTATTGAATCACCGACTACTATACTGCCGCACTTTCTTGGCTTCAAATTCACACTGGGGGTTGTAGCTACTTTCTAATATATTATTTTAAAACACTGCAGTACTGGTTGAAAATATTGAAGAAAGACCCGATGAACTTTGTCACGTTTACATGTACGTCGCACGGAAAAACTAGAGGGTCACTATACACGCCCATCCGTTGCCCGAAGGCAGGCGCATTCAACATATATTCCACCTGCTACAGCTACAAAAATTTTATGTTTAGTAGCCAACGGATACCCAAGTATGAAGCACAGCAGTCAATCAGTTCATTTATTTGCCAATGGATGAACCCGCTTGAATAAAGAGAGTTTCAGACTTGAAAAAGTGCATTTGACCACTTGCAGGGTGCAATCATTTCAGTTAACCCATTGTCCTTATGATTTCAGCTTGGCTTGAAGAAATGTGCTGACACAGTCATTGGGATCCCAGGGCGAGTTAGTGGAATTTCGGGAGGAGAAAAGAAAAGATTGGCATTTGCATCGGAGGTGGGTATATTGCTACTGGCCACATCTATAAAACATTTCAAGGATTCTAGAGAAATATTAATCCACCTGCTTGCCTTGGTAGTGCAAAAAAGGCTTCGTCGACCCAAGTGGAACGTCCGCATCAACCGTTACTAGCTCAGCTGCAACATGGTTGCAAACCTATCCGGGGCAATAAAAGCTTGCTCAAAACACATAAAGCAATAAACCGTTCAGTTTTCCTAATTTCTTTGGAAGCGACAAACTTAACCTATGGCCTGGCTGTTGAAGCTACAGTTATTTACTTTATAATTTGAGTCACCACTCGCTATCTGGTTCTAAAAGCCCTCCTCCTCAACAAGTAGATTTGGCACCGAAAACGTGAATGAATATGGCACGTGAATTAAGCACATTTTACCAAACAGTATTAGTTAACCCAGAGGAATACCTCTGATAATGTCATATGAAATAACCTCAAACTAAAATACACTTTCCAGGTTCTTACCAACCCACCACTGCTGTTTTCTGATGAGCCAACGTCTGGTCTTGATTCATACATGGCTCAGAATTTGATAGCATCACTTAAGCGTTTAGCTGCTTCAGGTCGAACCATCATATGTACCATACATCAACCCTCATCTGAGGTCTACGCCATGTTTGACAGGTATCAGTAGTCAGTTAAGTGTTGCTTGCAGCTGAATTGTATATTGTGTTATCTTTTATGAATACAGCTTTCATTTCTTTAGTACCTGGCAGTAACATTTAGTATGAGACACTTGTTTTACGTTTAAAGAGAGTTTGTTATTAAGCACAAAAGCTTGTTAAGACTTTTATTGGCTCATAGGTTCATGGTCTGCGTAGATCTCTTCTGAGCGATATAATGTATTCTTCGCAACTTTTACTACACAAGGCACTAAAAGTATACAAGGACTGATCATTTCCACTGAACATTTCCGAATGTCTTAAATGAGAAATATTTTGCTTTTTTTTTCTTAAGCATACTGCTTTTAGCTGAAGGAAGGACAGCTTACATGGGACCAACAGCTGAAGCAATACCATACTTTGAAAGGTACAATTAGTTTCTCTCTGGGTATCAAAGGGGGTGGGGGCGTGAAGGGAGACTGGAAACAAGATCATCAGGAATATAGTCAAGATAGCAATGTCCAGTAAATGATACTAGTTTACGATGATTAGTACTGATTAGTTCTAAGTTAGTTGAATTTGCTTCCCTCAGCTTCGAAGATTTAAAATTTGACCTCAGAAAATTGTTTATAGTCCCATGCAGCCGTGTGGTGACATTACTGTTGTTGCTTGTTCATGAGTCAGTGTCTCCAAAAAAAACCTACAGTCACTCGAGAAAAGGGCAAACGTCAGAATGACTGCCTTTTGATATTTCTTTCAGGCTCGGGTATCCTTGTCCAATGAACTTTAATCCTGCTGATTATTTTGTTAACACCTTGGCCATTGTACCGGGAGAAGAGGAAGAGTCCAAGACTAGAGTTAAAGTAAGAACTTTATTACGAAAAGGTTGCTTTAGGTATTACAACTCCAATGACTTTCCACAATGTTATCTTGATGCGCCTAACTACCGAATTGTTGGCTTAAGCTACTTGCAGTGGCGGATCCAGAGGAGGGACCCCCCCCACCTCCTTTATTTTTGAACCAAACTAAAAAAAATTTTTGGACACCGCCTTCTGCCCGCACCCCCCCCTCTCATCTAAGGGTAAAAATAAGTAAAAGGACATGGAAGTCGCTTTATGAATGGCACACTTTTACAGACCAGGTAATAAGGTTAAATACCTTTATTAAAAACCCAGCTGAGTTGAGGCCTCGGCTATATTTATGAGATATTCCAGATAAATACAGTAGGGACACTGTTATATGATTATTTTTTTCTTATTCTGATAGGAAATTTGTGATGTATTTAGTGAACATGAAGCAGTAAAGGCAAAACAAGAGAATAGCTGCAAAATCCAGGAAAAAAGCAGTGAACTGCAGGTTTGCTTCAAGTTATATCATTCGCATTATAGACTGATGGCCTTTGTCACAGTATGGTGCTAAGCACTTTTTCGTTTATGTTTTTGTTTTTGTTTTTCTTTTTTATATAAATAGTTTTTTGTATCGCACTTGAAATCAAATGAAGCACCATTTTAGTCTTATGTATACCCTTGTCTATCCAAACAGCCTAAAATCTATATTTAGGGTGTGCGTCATTTGTATAGCTGTCGAGAATAGGACCTAAAATCCAGCCACGAAGCCAGCTGTATTTGTAACCCATACCACATGAGACAATGTTCTCTCTTTCTTTTTCTAACTCTTATCCCCTTCGACACGTTCTGAAATGACAGTTTTATTCTCTTCATTTTAGAACTCATTTCAGGATGATGTCATTTTTAGCAAACGCTCACCGTAAGTGCTTCTAAACAATTTAGCATGTGATGATTTCCATTGTTTGTATAATCATGATCAGAATTGATTAAGTAAAATAAGTAACTAGAATGTGCATTTTTCAGGTACAAAGTGTCTTGGTGTCGACAGCTAATGGCAGTGTTATGGCGTTCATGGACCACTAACAAGCGCGACTCTCTTATTTTTAGAATAAAAATATTCCGCGCCATTGTAAGTATGCAGACAATCCGCTGGATATTTATAGCAATAGGACCAACTCTTTTTAGAGAGATTGTGGGTCAACAACTATTTTCTATTAAGATCCATTGACAGTTGAAGTAACTAGAATAAAGCTTATTCGACACATGTAAGGAAATCCGGAATCCAAGACTTTTTGCTTGCGGAAAATCTTCGCTTGTAAAATCTGAAATTCTAACTTTGGAATCTGGAATACAGCTCAAGGATTCCGGAATCCACTGGCGATTGGTATGCGGAATCCAAGTTCCCGCGGCCAAGAATCTCAAATCCAGCACCTGGAATCCGGAATCCACGGCGTGGAATACAAAATCCAAGACTATCTTAGATTCCTTTCCATGGAGCGAGCTTTGACTCAGTCGAACACCTATATAAGTGACTGTCTGTAACATTTACTACATGTATTCACTGACGCGGGTTCTCTGATGAGCGCTTAAAAGCTGAAAATTATAAAGTCAGCTTTAATTTTAATTCTGTAGAATTCAGCGTTTTCTTTATCATATAACCATATTTTATTATTCTTATAGCATTCACTATAGCATTCACTCTACTATTACCAAACACAATTTTACATTTATTTTATTTATTTTTATTAATTTTTTTGTAGTTCACGGGATTGCTTGCAGGATTGATTTACTTGCAAATCCCATACAACCAAGATGGAATCCAAGACATTGCAGGGGCCTATTTCTTTCTTGTGGTATCGATCTCATTTTCAAGCCTGTATGGAGTACTGTTTGTAAGTATTTAAATCAATGGTGATCAATAGTGATTTGTCAAAATGGCGTATGTATGTTTTTTTTTTGTTTTTTTTTTTTCAATAGTCCATTTTCGAGTTCGCTAAGACCGCTGAATTAAAGAAGTCAGGACGCATTTTTTAAATCCTTAGCCTCCATCTAAAGTAATATATTCACAAATTCCAACGCGAAAAAGACCTGTTTATTATATACTAACATTAACCACAAAGTTATATATATGCCGAAGAACGTAGGATCTATAAAGGCCTGATCAGCAAAAATAATAATGTAGACATATTAAATTCTGCATTGCATTGCAGCATTGCAGTATTAAAATTCTGCTTGCAGAATTTAATGTCTGTTAATTATATGTCTATTGTGTATATTCAAATTTTAAACACTTACTTGCCAGAATTTCTGAATATTTTACTTTACATCGAGGCTAACCCTGTATGAATGTCTCGTTGATGTTTGTATTGAGCGGTAATTTTTAATTCGAAACTGGAATTTTTACAAACCAGCCATTATGACTGAAAGCGCAACTTCCCAAAGGATATTGATAAAAAAGATACGTTTTATGAATGTTTTATGAAGTACTAGTTGCCTTGATTGCATCCTCAAAGGAGGTACGGGTGTATGCCCCAAGGCTAAGCTCCACAGCTCTCGCCAGATTCCAAAGGGCTAACAGGAGATTCCTTAAAAGTGATCATGGAAACCACACGGGCATAGAAAATGGGTAAACCTTAAATGTGGCAAAAATGGCAAACGGAAAGTTGAGTTTTGAGTAACATTCATGACTTTTAAAAAGAAACACTGAAAAAAAAAATCCCGGACAGACAATTGAAAATGAATTCAGACCGTAAAGAATTAGGTCTCCTGGGACTCTTTCAAACTCCACATCAAAATGTTGGAGATTTGGATCCTCTTCTAACTGATAAATGTCTTTTTTAAAAGATATTTCCAGCAGAGCTTCCAGTGTTTTTGCGAGAACATAAAAACGGGATGTACAGAACAAGCGTGTACTACCTGGCAAAAACATTAGCAGAGGTAGGTTTATCCCTGAAATGGTATAATTCACCAACTATGGAATTCCTCGTCATCATCATTGGCAGAAAAATCCTACGCACGCTGCCGTTTTGTGTCTTCAAAAGTAACGACACAATGAAAGGCTTTGGAAGACTATTCCTTCAGTTACACACAGTCAAGTTAGGGGTCAAGCGTACCCCATACTTAATTGCTAGGAAGCTATTGTTTGTGGTACGGATAGTATGATTTCGGTATCTTTGCAATCATTTGTTGTCACTTAGTGATAGCAACACAAAGAAAGTACCTGCCACGGTCACGATGTGCGAACCAAACTGCACTACCAGTTCCGGTCTCTGGCAACCATGATTTAGTCTCTTATACCCTTCGCGCTAGTAGATAGTCTATAGCAGTCCTTCATCACCCCTAACATGGGAATTTTGGGTTTTAAAAGGTGCCGCATTAAAGAACGCATGAATTCAGATAGCCTGTGCAGTTCGGTGTTTCGGTGGTCATAGAGCTCTATTATTACCTCCGCTTCCCAGGTCTCTCGCAGTCGTCAGAAATAAACGTTACGGTATCAAAACTTTACCAAGACTTCCGTTGCGTTTAAAGATATCTGACCTCTATGTGATTGTCTTCCGGATAATATCTAAAAAGACTCCTAAACATTATACTGGATAGCTTTTCATGTGTCCGAAAGTATAGAATGAACACCTTCTCAGACAATATGCCGCAAGAAACATATTCGATATATATGTAACGCTGCCTCGTACCCTTCCCATGGTCCCTTGCGGTTCATCACCAGTCACTCGTTTCGCGCTCGCCTCTCCCATGCGTAAAACGAAGCGCCTGAGGAGGAGGCTGTATGTAACGTATAACGTTCCACTTTTAAGATCGGCGCGGTGCATGCAGCTTTACTCCCTTCAGAAACAGTGCCAAATCACTGTTCTTATGACCTATCCGATCATACGGATTTCGGAACAACGCAAAGCTAGCGCTATCTGGTATAGTTTTGACGTGTAGCCTTACACTACGTTTCTATTTTGTTTAAACTAACATGTTTCTGTTTCATTACAGATACCCATTTTCCTTGTTTCTACATTATTACTAACTGTTATCTCCTATTGGATGATTGGTGAGTGCCCTTTCTTGGTACTTCTATTCTTTAATTCATTGTTTAATAAAGTTGTGAGAAAAATGCAGCTTTAACGTTCATAAAAAACAACAACAACATGCAAAAGATTGAGAGACACTACTTATCATATGAATCGCTCGGTTGTAGACTTGGAATCGCGTGAAATATCACACAAAGTTATGGTCTCAAAAGTTTAAAACTTGATCTTAAAAAGACTATAACGCTCATTTGTATATCGACTTGAATTTTCATAGGTTTCCGAGATGACTTTCTCCATTTTCTTGTGTGTTGTGGTATCATGTGTCTTGTTACAAACGTCGCTATTTCGTTTGGTGAGTGATTCTTAATTGATATTTTGATTACGGTTTCGATTAAGTGGTTCAATAGTTCGACTGTCAGTTGTTTACTTTTGTATTCATCTTCCGACACAGAATGAGTTTAAAATCATATTTGCCGCATTCAAGCTAGACTCGGTCTCCAGCCCATGGGACGGTGTCTCGATGCACCCGCGACGTGAGGTTTGGAGAATCGCGGGCGCATTGGGCATCCACGTCTGGAGACTGAGCCTACATCCAAGCCCTTGTCCAAAGACCACTTTACGCTCTACGAGTGTGCGGAGGGGGGTTGGAACAGAACGCAATAGTGCTTGTGAGACAAGTATCCATTTACAAAGCAGATAAAACCGATTGCAGGACAAAGGCAAAATTTTCGTCCTCAGTTGAGCGTATTTGTTCCGGCCAAGGATGAAATCCACGACATGCGCTTCACAGTCTAAAGCGGTTTACAAGCTTGACGTCAGCTGAGTATTTTGTTTGCTTGTTTCTATAGGTTATATTGTATCAACGATGGCGCCGACCGTCACTGCAGCCACATCCCTTGGTACACCCCTCAGCTTACCTCTTCTAATTTTCGGCGGGTTCTTCCTCAAGAATACGTAAGCAAATAAAATCCAATGTTCATTTTTATTTTTTTTACCTGAAATACATGTATGTAAAATGAAGTTCAAGACAATAAGGTGATTATCTGAGTGGTTTTTTAAAGCCTTGAACATGAAGGTAATTTATGTTTTCACCCGTTCCTTTCATAACAGTTCTGTACCTGTTTATTTTGTTTGGCTCAAGTACATATCATGG
This sequence comes from Porites evermanni, assembly GCA_942486025.1. Taxonomy (NCBI): domain Eukaryota; kingdom Metazoa; phylum Cnidaria; class Anthozoa; order Scleractinia; family Poritidae; genus Porites; species Porites evermanni. The sequence goes on from CALNXI010002168.1 coordinate 78,442, forward strand.
TTTATGTACGGATATGAGGCTCTTATAATCAATCAGTGGAAAGATTACGGTCAGATAGGTACGTAGTCTCTCTGGTACCTCAGAGTAATTGTCGTTAGATATGTTTTTCCCATCATTTTGCACATGACTGAGGCAGGATTAGCTCTGTCTTTATACAGGACTGGCCTGTAGAGTGGCAGGTCGCAGGCTCGGTTCCGAGACCGGATCAAAACTCAGAGTCTTAACTAAAATGGTACCGCCTTTGCCCTATAAACGGCTACACCTTCACGTGACCCGGGGTGGTTTCGCCTGCAGTAGAAAGCGTACAAAAAGATAGAACATTTTCGATATATTAAAATTTATACTTGGCTCCGAGGCCTGGGCGAAGAAAACAAAAGAAGTGCATTATTCATTGCTGAGCCTCAAGATGATTCTCCCAAGCCTCGCAGCGAAGTATGTCGGATTTGGTCTATTTCCTTTAATAGTATTTGCGTGCTAATTTTTGTGATCTCATCTAGCTAGAGAAAAGTTAATATTTTTGCCCAGCTCAACCACTTCAAAAATCAGCCAAAGGAACACTGTCTACAGAATATTCATGACAACTTTCTCATAAACGGAGGCTCGATGCTTTTCACTCTTACTCATGCAATTCCCAACAATCACTGACTAATAATTCCAGCTATAAACATAATAAAGGCTTAATTGTCCTGCCATTATAAAAGGTATATAAGAAGATTCTGATAATACTACAAGACGCGTAGCTTGGTTTGACTCGTGTTGGCTTCCTTTTCATAGGATGTTCAAACAATACGACCAGATTGTCATCAGAAGGAGATGGAACATTTTGTATAGCAAATGGTGATGAGGCAATCAAGTTCTTTGGTTTTGAACCAGTAAGTATTAAGCACGCGGGAACCTTTTTCTCTCTTATTCGAATCTTATTTTTAGCTCGAGACGCAGTCGGTTATTGACCAAACTTCGACCACAGATAAAGGGGAAGTAAGCAAGCGAGAACGTGATATCCCTTTTCTTTCTAGCCTGCGTCACCCTGTCGGTGAATGCAGAAGAGCGAATAAAGTGTCGTGAAAAGAAAAAGCAAGCGAACGTTAAACGACCCCAGACTGCGTCCAACAACCTCCCTTATTTCTTGGAGCCTGGAACAGGCTATTTTCTTTTTCTCGTAAGCTACTGCTACGCAGCTTTCTCTAAAGCAGTGAGGTCTAATAAAGGCAAAATATAGTTATTCAACTAGAAGTCTTACGTTCAGTGCCCTGGAGGTTGGATGAGTCAAGGGGATGCTATTACTTCGAGCATTCATAACATATTGGTATCAAAGTAACTTAAAAGCGGTAAAAACGCTTGAACTAAAAAAAAATTCATTTAACATTTCTTAATTTAAAAATAATCCAAACAAGGACTTATATGCCTTTTTTATGAAAAACTCTTTTTTTCCATCACTAGTCCGCGCTGAGCTAAATTATTTGACTGTGTAGCATAGGCCAGGTCATGCTTCTTCGTCCACGCTGTCGTCATATTCTGTTCTTTTTCTCTATTCTGCGAAAAGCACAGTGTGACTCACGCCAACTCCTTATTATATATTATTGACCTTTGTTTTTGTTTTTGTTTTTTGTTTTTTTTGGTTATTTTTTAGGACAATATCCTTTTTGACATCTTCGGCCTCATAGCGCTAATGGTTGGATTCCGAATCATTTCTTTCTTATTTTTGTTGAGGAGAGCTAACAAGAAACAGTGATCACCTCAATGACTAAAAACAGCAAGCAGATCGTACTAGAGCAGCTAAAGTCGAAAACAAAATAGTTCATTATTTTAGTTCTTAGAATACAGATTTAAGCCTGTACAAAATTTAGCCTGTAAATATTATCAAAGCCATGAAGTTATTGTCTTTCCTTTTTTTTATTTTTGTTTTTATCCACTGGACTCGATTTTGTGAGCCGTCATATGTACAGAATAGTTAACATGCAGCAACACCTTAAGTTTTTTTCTCAAGACAAGTCATTTAAATGAGGCTTACATTTTTTTCCTTCATACACGCACTGACCCTCAGACGTACTGTACGACAAAGCAAATAGCACCAAAAAATATATATATACATCACCGGCGGATCCCGGAAAGGGGCGGGGCGTGTGCACACACAAATTTTTAGACCAAGCTGAGCCTCGAAAGGTGTAGAAAATCGTTTTGAGAGCAGCTTTAACCTTTTAACCCCTTAATTCCGAGAACTGATTGGCATATAACTTCTCCTTATTATATCCAATACATTGTCCAACAGATAGGTGGTGAGAATAGGCAAATTTATCGGCCAAAGGTTACCATATTGATATAACCCCAAATTCTCTTAACTAATAGACAATAAATGTATAGCAGCCAAAAACGAGAATTACTAGTCAGATCTTGGGAGTCAGTTATAGGAACCGGCTTTCTGTTTATGATCTAACTGAAGGGAGGTTTCATTTTCATGCGGGCCACGATCTTAATAGGCTTTTGTAATGAACTGAAAAGTACTTATTTTATTATAATTATTATTTCTATGACATCAGGTAATCATTTACATTAAGACGTATAAGACTAAAATAGCCTTGGGTCAGCAGAAGATGTAGAGATCGTTGTAAATAAGAAAAAGACTTTTTTAAAAAATAAACTACAATTATTAACCAACACATGAGCAGAACACATAACTAAAGAGCCCATTTTACAGTTATGGGTAGAAACAAGGCAGTGGTTGACCCTGCTTTATTTTGTAGATCATGTTGTTCTTATGCTAACTATACAACATTTTTCAAGCATAATTTCCATAAGAAAACAAAGGAGGTTTGTATCAAAATAAGGCTAACCTTAACCTCACATTCACCGGAAGGCTACGATACTAAACCCAAACCGCTAAATAGTCTATTGCAAGCAAGAACAAAAACTTCATTACGTAGTCCTTTAGAGCGTATAACGAATGAACGAACTTTTTTCGGCTTTTCATGTATAATAAAAAAGGCATCTTGAACATGATAAAACTCGATACAAAAAAGCTTCGCGGGTAAGCGCTTTAGATTAACACTTGTTTTCGCACAGACAAAAAAGTCAGTACGTCGCTCATAGGAGCCTAAGGGATTATGGGGAAAGCTAAGGTAAACACAAAGGGGGTGGTGGGGAGTTCGTTCCAAACTTGCCCCGTGCTCGACCGTAATCAACAACACGCGGCGTTCCCCAACCTGTTAAACGAAATATGAGACGTCGTAAATGCAATAATTCTTTTGGCCTATCATTCCCCTCCTACTACACTTCCCAGTTACTAGTAGAGACCTTTAGATTCTAAGACGAGAAGGACTAAGTAGTGCTCGCGCTTGAAGCAGGGTCATTTTGGTGGGAAACTGTGGTAGTGGTTGTCACTATGAGTTTTACCAAATGTCGTGGTGGCGGAAACAAGTTATCAAATGTTAGAGGTTTTAGCATTTTGCGCCCGGGAAAGGCTTTAACCTTCTTCAATAAAAGTAACTGTACTTATTCCTTGGATGAAAAAAAAAAAGTACAATTAAGCGTTTCTAGGAATCTATTGTTTAAGAATACGCGAAAAAAATTTACAGTCAACACGTACTCGTAGTCGTTGTCGTCTTCGAATCTAAAGGTCTCCAGTGTTAGGTATTAAACAAGATATGATGTAGTAAGATCTGACACACAAACTCTAAAGCCTGGTTTTCACTAGCGCATAAGCGTAACCATAAGCACAAGAAAAACGGACAAGTTCTTTTTTCTTGTGTTTGTGCTTATGCTTATGTCGTAACTTTGACTAGCGTAAGCATAAACACAGGCCATGGACCAATCATAGGCCACTTTGACCCAGACCTGAAGCGAACATATCAAAAACAATATGGCGGACGCTTCGTCTGCCATCTTGTTTATCATCGGGTTGAGGAGAGCTGGTCATCGAGAATTGAGTCAAATATGCCATTCTGCACGTGCGTATGTCCTTATGCCTATGGTTATGTACCAGGCTTAATAAATGAAATAAAGAATTCTAATAACCATTTCACTTTTTTGGTAATAAATAAGAAAGATCCCGAAATATGGTACCGTGCAGGTAATACGGTATCTCACAAATTGAAGTGTTTCGTATTTACCGCACATAAAATCAATAAACTCACATAAACTCAATGTTTCGTATTAACCGTACATAAACTCGACGTTGCTGAAATTCCTCTTAATAACATTCACGCTACAAGCGTCGATCAAAAGAGACGGCTAACTACCATGAGTAGAAGCAGTAAGCGTCCAGTGGTTTTGATGTTGTATATCTAGGTATAACTAAACAGTTTTATCCCGCTTTAACTGTATACTGGTTTAACTCTCACATGGAACATATATAATACTTCAAAACCTCTGTGACAGTGTGACCGTCCTGAGCTACAGTCATCTTATTATCAGTGACAACATCGCCTTCATCTTCATTATCACCATCCTCGTCATCATCATCATCATCATCATCACTTTCCTTGTCAATACTGCCGTGGTCGTCGTCATCATGGTCATCATCATTATCATCATCATCATCATCATCATCATCATCATCATCATCATCGTCATCGTCATTCTCATCATTATCTTCGCTCTGCAGTGCAGCAGTGTAACCATCTCTTGGATCCCACTTATCTCCATTCATGATGCAAAAGTTGTGAAGTACTGCACAGACTGTTGCAGTTTTGACAGAAAAGCTCATACTGTTGGTGTCCAATCGCTTCGCTAAAATCCCCCATCGGCTTGTCAAAACTCCGAGAGCACATTCTACAGGTAATCTGGCAGCAGATAGCTCTTTGTTAAACGCAATCTCGTCTTGATCCTCTATTGAGACTGGAAAAGGTTTCAGTAGCCATGACCTGAGTGGATGTGTGTTGCCTCCGACGAGATAAGGCCTAATATTTTGACTCCCAAGCTGAGCATTAGGGTTTGCAAGGATTTCACCTTCCTCCGCACGTCTGTACAATGTGCTATTTCTTAGGACTCGCGAGTCGTGCATACTTCCAGGAAATCCGGCCGCGAAATCTAAGAACATTTTCCTATCATCGACAACACCTTGAACTATAAAATCGTATTGCTGATATCGACTGAAATAGACGATGGCGCTTTCCGCGGGTGCCTTAATCTGAATATGACAGCAACCAATCGCTCCAACAACATTTGGAAGATTACTCAGTGCCGGGAATGTTTCAGTGCAGGATCTGGTCTCTTCTGTGTTTGCTGGAAATTTTATAAGTTCGTTTCTTAGTTCAAACAAGGCTTCAGTGACATCTTGAACTGCCTCAACCGCCGAACTCTTACCAACACCGAAAGTGGCAGACGATAAATTCCGATAGCGAGAACCTTTTCGGGAGGAATGCAGTCACGCAATGCGGTGTCTTGTCTCGAGAGCGGTGTACGAAGCAGATTGAGAAGCGCATCAAAAGTACCCCTTTCATTCGAGGCTGTCTTTTGAAGAACTTGTCTGGGATTTCTTGATTTGTCAAGTACGTTTCAAACCACAGTTCGGCGACCAAATTCTAACAATACCAGCTGCATATTTAGGCTATGAAGTCTGTATATGCAAAAGAGATTGAACATATTTGTCATGTTAACCTGCATGCAGGTTAAAAGACATAACATACCAAGAAGAGCGGCAATTGTTTCGTGACGTTCCATGTTTGCGAGCAAGAAAGTAGCAGCAGCGTGACACACTCCACGTAAGTTGTTAAGTTGGGTTATTGAAGTGTCCAGCGGTAGCCGCTGACATGAATGTAAAATTTCCGTATTGCAGGCGAAAAAGAGATGTCTCTTAAGGCTTGTTCAAAGCTATTTCAGTTACAAGTCAGTTTTGTTGTTGTTGTTGTTGTTTTTTTTTTTTCTTCTTTCAAATTACGAGAACACAAATATGCCAGTACTTTCCTTTACACTTTAAGGTATGAAGTTATTGCAATCAAGGGATGCAATCGGAAAAGGAAACTTTCTATCTCGAGATGAAATTCTAACTCACGACCCTTCGAGTTCTGATCAGTTCTAGATGAATGGCATCGCCCGATCTTCCTTGTCATAACTTTTTTAGACAATTTTTGATGGCATCACAGAGCCCTCACTCTCGCCAGCCTCTCCGTTTTACATAAGTAATACATGTATGAAGTATATGAAAATAATTGATTTTTGAACTACGGTTGTAGATGAAAGTGAGGAATGATCATCGCAGTAAATTTTCCAATTTAAGCAATTGGAAAGAGGAAGCCTGAAAAAAAAAAATCAGGGCTTCAACGGGATTCGAACCCGAGACCTCCGCGTTGCCGGTGCGTTGCTCTACCAACTGAGCTATGAAGCAACACATTGGGAGCGAGGTCAATTTATTGAGTTCATATCTCCCGTGAGGAGTGAAATGAGCGGCATGATGTGAAGTATATGAAAATAATTGATTTTTGAACTGCAGTTGTAGATGAAAGTGAGGAATGATCATCGCAGTAAATTTTCCAATTTAAGCAATTGGAAAGAAGAAGTTCACAATTGCAATTGGAAAGAAGAAGTTCACATACATGTATGTGAACTATGAATTCAATTATGGCTCAGTTACTTCCAAACGTGTCCTCCCTCCCCTGACTCCCCGGGCATTTGTCGGCAGGGACCGACAAGATGATAAATGCCCGACAAATGCCCGGAGAGGTTGGGTGAGCACCCTTGATTTTTTTTATATATATATATATTGCAAGCCGGTGAATTTAAAATAAAAAAAACAAAAGCCCAAAGGGACTGACAACTCTCGTACACACGCGTTGCTTGTGTTTGCGTTCACACAGCTGATGCTGCTTGAAATGAGTATCCAATTCTTTCAGATACTAAAACAAACAAAGAAGAAAGGAAAGAAAAAGGCGTTGCTCATGTCCGTAACCTGCGTGGCAAGTGCAAAATAAGGGGAAGGGAGGGGGAGAAAAGCGCGAATCTCGGCCTCTCCGATCCTTTTTCACTTCCGTTCCCCTCCTTTTTCGACGCCTGCCACGCAGGCTTAAAAAGTCTCGGGTCCAAACCCAAATTTAAAAGAAAAAAATCTGGCTTATTTTCGGAGCCATTCTGGTAAATTAAACGCGCTTTTTGACGGTGCATTCGGCTCTTATTCGATGTAAAAACCTGCGAAAATCACGAGTGACGTAAAACAATTAATACAAAGAAGCCAGAAAGAAGTCAACACAATAGAGCCAAGGAAAATAATAGCTAGAAAACAAAGTAAAACTTCACTGGTTTTTGCACCGAGGGTGACCCGTGTATTCCTAGGGTCTCATGGCCCTGTTGCCGCACGAGGGTGTTTTCAACCCGGGGGGGAGGGGTACTCGAGTTAATTGATAGCCGTTATAACGTTATAGTCTAGTCTGTGGCCAAATATAGACCCCATGTTATTCACTTTTAGGAAAATGCAATTTTCGCGATCCCAACTTAGTAACCGCCTTTCGTTTTACGCATCTACTTTATAAAGCCTTTTAACAAGGTGGGTCATACTGAAATGAATTGACACATTGGTTAAACTTAAT
>CALNXI010002169.1:0-21351 GCA_942486025.1 Porites evermanni
TCCCAAAATAATTATTCTAACCTTCATTTTTACTGTTCTACTCTTGTGTTCAATATATATTTTTTTGAGTTTGCCAAATTATTGGGGGGGCCCGGGCCCCCCCGGCCCCTCCCCACGCTACGGCACTGTTATTGCTTAAATTATTTCAGAACTCTTGATCCGGGGATTGTTAGAATTGTTAAGGAGCGAAGAACTTATCTGGCGGGATAAAACGGAGACGTTCCACTTGGCTTGTACTTCAGTGTGTTCTGGTGATCGAACCAGAACGCATCTTGAGTTATCTGTCGGTGGCAGCTGCGCCCAACATGGGAAGGGCAAAAACGGGGTGCGATTATTCGCTTTTCACATTGAGCCTTCCGATACATGCACCTTTGCTTTTTTAAGCTTTCCCCAACAATTCCCAACTACCACTGATCGAATAATCTAAAAACTGTTTGGGTACGTGCTTATATTAGTATCGCCGACGCAGCTAGTAAAACAGTTTTCTTTTATTATTTTCCCTGTTAAAGAGCTCTCTTTAATAGGGAACAGACTGAATAGGAAATAGACTAATTGGCTGGATAGTCCTGATTAATGGTGGAATTCTCCTTACAACTGGACTGGTCCGACCGGTCAGTTCGTTCTTTACTGAGGGTCTCAATGGGGTTAATCGATAGGCGTAAAACGGCCAAAAATTTAGTCGATAGCCGTAAAAAATTGAAAAATTTTAACCGTTAGCCGTAAATAGGATAAAAAAAAGTTAACCGTAAAAGAAATTGTTCCCTAGATTTGCTACTTTTAATGAAGGTACTAAACTCACTTATGGTTGCGTTTTTTATTTCCCGGCTAGTGTGACTCCGTACGCACGTTAGGTGAAGCGCCTTTTAGGTGTTGACCCAGACCTAGGCTCCATTTCCGCCCCTCTCTCGGGGAACTAATCTTTTGCATAGCAAAAATCTGGCTTCTTGCTGGGGATTAATATTTGCGATTTTCAGGAGGTCGTGCCCTCGAAATACTAGTGAAACAACACGCAGAGATGTCACTGTTTGTAAAACACGTTATCGATAAACAACATTTCCCTGTTTTTCTCTGACGCTACGGTAGACATTGCCATGCCTATTCCCTGTACGGCGCCTTCCCGCGCAATCTCGGTCAAGGCATTTCGGTGGCGAACTCGCTCGGACCACGTGACCCGAAACGCATTAGCTGCGCGGAATAATGAGGTCTACGGACAAGGCAACGGCAAACAGTCGTTCCGTACAGTCCTTCGCTATCATTAAAAACAGTGGACACGGGAATTTTGTTATTGGCCCTTTTCACACTAGAGCTAGAAATGGATTATCCGTATGAGACTCGCCTGTCTACAGTCGCGCCCTCCCCACAGAAACCCCTTCTCCGACTTTTTCTGAGGGGAGGGGGTGGCTGTACACAGGCTATCTGGAACGGATAATCCCGTCTGCAAAAGTCAGGCGGATTGCTCCTTCAAAATTAAAACTATTCCATTTTCCAATTAAAACGTATTACCTATCTGACACGGCGAATCATCAAACGGATAACCCGTCTCACACGTATAATCCGTCTCTAGTAAGAAAACGGCCATTTCTATTATAATGAATGTCGCGCTCGGGTCTTGAGTTGGGCGTTCGCGTGTCTGCTTTTGCTTTTTCACAAAGATTATTTTTAAATTGACTATTGGCATTTCTATGGGTAAAATAATATGCGAAGTGGAATACTTTAAAAAAAGTAAGATCTATCAAATGTTAAAATCTTTCAAAAGATTATAGCTTATTTCATCCCGAGAAGATCCGAAGACCTTTATTTTGATTTTAAAGATACAAAAAATACAGGTTAATTAATATTTAACTTTTTGAAACAAAAGAAGTTAATTTTTAACTTTTTTGTTAACCGTAACTGAAAAAAATTAACCGATAGCCGTAAAAGAGCCAAAATTTTAGCCGATAACCGTAAAAGCCACCACCCCATAGAGACCCTCTTTACTTTTAGAAACAGTGGCAGTTACAAATTGCCGATTTCTTTTGAAACAATTCAGGTCTTTAATTTTTTCATCTTTGACTTAGTATCCCCCATGCTATTTCAAAATATATACCAGAAGATACACTGATGCGACTTTAATTTTGCTGTCGATATAATGACGTCATCATTTCACGTCATAAGCCATTCAAATGGAAAGTTTGAGCTCAATGATTACTTTATGCACGAGGCTGACCCGATGTGTTCATGGACCGTGGAGATCGAAACAACACAAAAGGCAAATTAAGGGCGCTTAATTACCAAAAGTCAGAACTATTCTGACCGGTCAATCTGTAAATAAAGTATCAGCCGTTTCTCGAACATTTCCCCTGCAAAACCAACCACAGCCGAGCCTACCATTAAGAATAGACTGATTTGGCTGAATATTCCTAATTAATATTGGGATTCTCCTTACAACTGGACTGGTCCGTAACCGGTCAGTTGTAACAAAAGAAAAGCGCCTAATGGGTGTTTCAGGTAAAAATTACTACACATGCTGTTTCCAAAATACACATGAAGATCCCTTGCGGGTTTAAGTTTATTACATTTTATTCGGTTGCTACTTCAAGGTCTTCGTTTCCGGATCCCGTGGGAGCAATAACGTTATTTTCTATACTCTCAGATACATGCTTTTGACAAGGGCAAGGTTCGGGACAGGGGTCCGGGCACTGGCCAGGAAAAGGAACCTGTGGAAAAAAAGTCACTACTCAAACAGTGTAATAAATTGGCTGGGGCCGATTACCACATAATAGCGAGGTTAAAGTCAGCTCCATCGATACCCATCGCGCTGATTCTTTTTAATAACCCGTTAACGCCAATGATCATGTTTATCAATAAGGGCTGATCAGTAATTAGTTTTATCCTAAGGTGAGCAGGGTTTCAGATCGCGCACGGTTTTGGCAATCTTAAATAGCACAGACATGATGATTTACACTCAGTAAGTTGTAATTTTTTCTCCAGAAATCGAAACAGCAGCACGGAAATTCACTTAACGCACCGTAGTCAGACGATGTTTTTGCGACGATCGGCATCTCCCCACCGTTTGTAAGGCAGTTCAACTATACAAGGCATTGATTTGACAATGATGTAGGCACTCTATTGAAATTAAGGTCCGGCTCAAACTTCGTATCAGTCAAACGCGCATGAATACATGGAGGCAGTGGAACACAAGAAAGGAAGGGTTGTGTTACCATGTGAGAGACTGCAGGCGCTTGAGGGTAATACACTGGATAAGGCACTGGCGCTGGAATTGGCGCGCGGACTGGCAGCAGGACTGGCACATGATTGACTAAGTGTCCTGTAGATAAGGGATGTAGTACTGTTGCCCAGGTTGACACGGACAAGGAGAATAACAGGGGACTGGGCACCGCTTCTTGTAAGCCGCAATTAATGCATCTCTGTAGGCTAGATCTAGATGCCATCCCATGTCCGTGTAAGACATGCCTATCGGTGGCGGGTTCGGAGCCGGTCACGGTGCGTTCTTTCTGGCTTCAGCACAAGTTTAGTTGTTTGTATTCTACGTTCGAATCGTGCAGGTCTTTTTCGGTTCCTGGGTAAAAATGGGATGAGAAGGTATGGTGATATTAAAGCCAACACTGCACTGTAATTGGTATAAAAATGTTATAACCAAGAAAAATCCTCAACGGATCTAGGAAATAGTGACACCTTACCAACAAATTAACTCAAATAAAGTACTGGGACGTGCCTACGGAGATGTGCATATCATACCAATATCCTCCTCATGTTACAGAGGCCTCCGAACTTAAGACCAATTCATTGCCAAGCTCAAAAAAACTCAACATGGACCAGGACAAATGTCAAGGCAATCTCTGCTCTCAGAGTGAGTTTTCCTAGTTGTTAAATAGCACATATTGTGAATTTTATTCATTCTTAGATTGGAGTTACTATAGATATACGTTCATTTTTGTAGCGAGCCTAGGCTCACATCTGGTGTTTCATGATAAATAGAGATTGAAAGAAAGAAAAGAAGGAATGGAGTGACAACAGGAAATGCAATTTTTTCAGTCTAAAGATGAAAAATCTGTCGTCAAACAGTCTTTTCTAATGTCATTGACTTACGCTGTAGTGGCAAAAATAGCTTCCACTCACATTTGATGAAGATTTCAGGATATTTTAACCTACCTGACTTTAATCCTGATGTATTAGATACCGCTATGGCAAAAACTGAAGCTATGTTTGTTCGATGAAACAGGGTGTCATATTGGCAAAACACTCTTCAACATTCTCAAAAACTTGAATTTTAAAGATCTTTCTAACCCTATCTTCAGAGTTTCCTGTGAAAGTTTTGATCACTGTGAAGTAATGAACTCCTCTAATTACTTTATCAGTATACAATTCATGAAATATATTTCAGCTTGCTTTGATCTTCATGACAAATTATGATCAACGTAACTTCATTGCCCTATGATGTAAGGGAGGGGGGACTGGTGAGAAATTAACAAATCGTCCTCTTTTTCCATGAACCCCCCTTAGCAAACTGGACTTTTCAGCTCACCTCCCACCAATTGTATTAGGGAAGCATTTCAATACCCCTCCACCCCCCCCCCCCCCCCCCCCCCCCCCACCCCCACCCCAACACACTCTACCCTCCTACCAGCACCCCCTTTGTCCCCACAAAGCGCACGTGTCACGCTACCCCCCCCCCCCCCCCCCCCGACCTACACACACACACACGCACACTAAACAGTTTTACTGTATGTACGCATACCGTTTATCCTGAGGAAGCGGTGATGTAGCGGTTTAATGGCATATTGGACTTCAGATCTTAATGTCACTGGTTTGAGGCCGCGTCACTGCCATGGTGTTTAATATCGTGTTTGTCTAAAGGCTGGTACCGGCTAAGCAGCATCTGCCTGTGATCGAGATGACAATTACTATGAAGGTGATAATGATGTTGATGGTGACGACCATGATAATGATGAAGATGATGATGGTGATGATTGTCGTTTGTCATTATAATTAATATGATGGAAATGAGGTGGAGGAGGAATTATGAATTACTCTTGCTATCTATGTGGCTCGAAAGGTCCACACAGCGTATGTGTTTCTTGGATGCTTTGAGGCTTGTCAAGTTTCTGAGCTCACTACTGACCTTTGACCAGGTGAAAGGTCCTTGGTAGCGCAGTGAATACCTGCCATAGGCCACTGTATCAAAGGGGCGTAATTCAAAATCACAGTTTCTTAGGCGTTGGTGTGTACTTTTGATCGTGAATAACTCAAAAGTACGCCGCAAAAGTATACACCAACGCCTAAGAAAATGTGATTTTGAACTACCAGTTTCTTAGGCGTACATCTTTATCCTAGTGGTTACCTTCCATCATCATCCCATTTTCGTAAACGCACCAACACCTGGAACTAGAATACGCATCACACTGGTATTCCCTATAGCTTCCATCCGGATTACAAACCGGTTTAGTCCAGTCAGGCTCATTTATCCTATGGCGCATCTCACAAGCAGTCTCCACTATTGAAAATCAAGGATAAGTATAGCCATTACACCCGGGATAGTAATTTGAATACTGTCGACGCTGTCCTATCTGGTTAATTGGAGTGCCTTGTATAAAGAAAAAAAAATTTGGAATCAGGGAACACAACAAAATGAAGCCTTAAGGAAATGGCTATTTTTTAGTTGCTAAGAAATACTTTGGTGTTATTACAAAAGCCACACTTAGGTTGCTAAGAAAAACTGGCGCCAAGATATAAGTTCACCATAACTAAACTCAAATTAAATGCTTCTGATCAAGCAAGTTGTAAACTAAGCTCGGGGAAAACTATCCGTGCTCCTCCTCGAATGACATAGCGGCTAACGTTTTGAAATCGAACTTTGAAGTTTTGTTTCGATGCCTTTCTAAACCTACCTATGACTCCAAAGGAAAGAGTCGCTAACAATATAATAATATTATACACTTCTCCATCTCTTCAATTCCAAAACTGATAGTAAAGATGAGACTAAATGATCAAGCTTGGTTTTTAAGTCCGACAAAGATAGTTGGTACCCTATCCCCGTATAACCAGTTCAGTCACATGTGTTAACCAGTTAGAACATCAGAGATCATTACCAGTTGATACTTCTTTTATTTCTTTTAAAGCGGACGATCTCTGAGGAAATCTTAACACTGGTACCTATTTCTACCATCAAATTCTGAATTCAAGCAGTTCACGGGAAAATGCACTCTGTACTAACGTCAGTGATATGATAATTACCAAGAAAGTAAGGGTTGAGTGTTGCAAACTTTATCTCAGTATTTTCCTAAATTCCATTTCATTCATTCTGTCAGAAAAACCGTTCTCTTAAATAACATTTTTTATGTGATCGTCCTTAGAATTTCCACGGATGATGAGTTATTAGACTCGAAGATGTTAGCTATATGGTGTAGCTAGACTACACTTTTAGTTTAAAGAAAGGTTATGTATGAATATATGTGTGGACTCTTCGCGTTTTGAATGCGGAAACCGTCTAAAAACCATTTTATAAACGCTCATCTCGCTAAGTTCCCGATCAGTCGACGGCAAATTAAAAATTCTGAATCATTTGACGTGGCTGATTGATCTAACAGTTTATTTTTGTTAATTCTCGCCGGCCTATTTCTTTCAATTGCCTTTTCAGTCCACCAGTAAAAATGTTTAGGTCAATAGTCTGCGCTCTTTTGAATTGCTTTAAAATTGTTCAAATATGCATTTTTATAGTTTGTCTTTAGCTTACTGAGATGTTGATCCAGGTACTTAAGCCTGTGCACAGAAAGAGAGGTCAACTAACTGTATTTATTTGTTGCGGTTTTCTACCTTGAACGGGTTAATGACGATGTATAGTATTCGTTTGCTTATTGGCAAAGAACGACATAGGAATGTACCAAAAAGAAATAGCAAGAACAAAGCTGTTTTACTTGTTCGTCCTTTATTTTTTGTGCTATTCAAGCTAGTGTCTCCTCCATCGTTGTTGCTCAGAATAATGTCAATAATCGTATACAGTCGAAACTCCACTCAGTGCTACCTCTGGATGTCATTAAGGGTCGACCATTTGACTTTTGAGGGTGGAATGGGTGATTTTGAAAAAAAATATATCCTGCAGACTGATTTTTTAGGGAAAAAATCTTGCAAGGAAATACCTGGGGGAAAAAAGTCCCACACTGAACTTGAGCAAGAAAATAAAAATCCTACCAAAGGACGTTTCATGCCAATGCATTAAAATTTGTTTGGAACCCTCTGTACACTTTGTAATTCAAAATATCTTGGGAACAAACTTGTACTATTAAACATTTCATGTTATGTGTGGTGTATATGTTGCAGCTAAAATCCAATCTTTGGTTAAATCAGAATTTTCTTTGTTTCCTGGCTACCCCAGTATTGTTTGAGCTGGAGCCCTTGATTTCTAAAGCTCTAAACTACACCGAACGAAATTAGGTTAAATACTGTTTTGAGACCGGATTTTACCCACAACATAATGATATAATGCTAGCTATGAAAAACTGTCTGTCTTATTATAGTTTGGAATATGTCGAGATTCACTTGCTTTATTGTAATCTTTCACCCATTTTGAAGAATAAATGAACTTAAATTTTACATAAAGTACTTCTTTTTCTACTATAAAACCTGCCACTAATTGTATTCAATACAATAAATCAAAAACAAGTTACATAGACAAACACCTTTTAAAGGAGCCATGTCACAAACGTAACTGCGCATGCTCGTCAGTAACGAGTAAACTTCAAAAAGTTGGGTCAACTTTTTTAAGTTTCGCGATCTCTGTAACGATTTCATCGCCATCCAAGAGTATTTATAGCCGTCGACGTCATGTAAAATAGTATTTGTTCTTCATTTTATTCGGTGTTATGTTTAGTGAATCCGTTGTTAATGGTCTAATTACGAAGAGATTTATTTATTTATTTATTTATCATAATCTATGGATTAAAAAACCAAAGGATGAACTGTAAAGGAGTCCTAGAATACTTTATATAAGAAAGTCACGTCAACCAGTCATCTCTTCTCCAGTGACATGAGGTTTAACTTCTTCAAACGAATGTCATGGGGATCATCACTTTTTAAGATAAGTTTAGTCGCTCTTCTCTGTACTCTTTCCAGCTTATCAGTATTTCTCTTTATGGGCACCACACCACTGAACAATATTCCAAATTTGAGCGGACCAATGAGCAGTAAAGAGCACGCAAGGTCTTAGGGTCATCCAGACCTTTACAAGTTCTCTTAATCAGACCGAGCATTTTGTTGGATACTACGTAATCTATATGTGGGTTCCATGATAAGTGATGATTTGTAATAATCCCCAAGTCTTTAAACTCTTTAACCTCTTCCAGTTCAGAGTTTTCCAGGAAAAAACTAGAAGTGAGTGGTTGAATCGTCTTAGTAATTTTCATAATTTTGCATTTCTTGACATTGAAGTTCATGAAATTCAGAACACTCCACTGATGCAGACTATCCAGGTCCTGTTGAAACAATTCAAGATCACCAGCCGTGTCAATGATTCTAGAACATTTACAGTCACCAGCCTAAAGAGCAATAGTACTACCAGGAAGTACTTCTTCGGGAAGGTCACTAATAAATATAACAAAAAATAAAGGCCCTAATAAAGAGCCCTGAGGAACTCCAGATGAAAACATCCGACCAGGAAGAGGATATACCATCCAGCACTACTCTCTGTCGGCGATTGCTTAAATAACTTTCACACCATTGTAATAATGAGCCAGTGATCCCAAAGTTGCACAACGTTTGCAACAAAACTGCATGGTTCACTTTGTCAAAGGCTTTGGAAAAGTCTAAAAAGACTACATCGACTTGTCTGTCTCACTGTAAGCAGTGATGTCCGCTTACGGCGGATATAGGACAAACAGGAACATGATAGCAGGGATCCATATTCATTTTTTCTCAGAGTCGTCAGCCGGCAAGTAAGGCTGATGGTATACCTGCCCGGTTACAATTTGGGTTGCCCAGACAAATGCAGAATTTTATAAAAGAATGGTGAAAAAAATTGAGTGCAACTTGAACATTTCTGATTAGCATGATTTCCGTTATAGCTACTAACAAAGGGTTTTAGCTAAACTGTTAAGTACAACAGGCTACAGACCTAGGCTAAACACATTTTATTTACGTTTTACGAGTAGCCAGTCCACGGTCGGTCAGTTTGCCATGAAGGCAAGACGGTGCGCTTACATTTCCCCCGTAAAAGGCAGCGGCTCCTGGGTCACCTTTTTTTTCAACGAAGGCAGCGAAACGTCTTCTAAAAAACTTCACATCTTGATGCGTATAAGGCACCGGCGTCTGCTTCACCTTTTTTAAAAACGTCACATCGTGATGGGCCGGCTGTCACGTTTTCTAGTACTCCAAAAAAAACTGAGCCTGCGCTCGTTTCGTTAAAACTACTACACCATCAAAGATGGCGCCCAAACTCACGATTTCATTGTAGAAAAAAGCTGCTTGTTATTCTCCATATTATTCTAAAAGTTTTAAGTAGATAAGAATCAGAACACAGGGAAAATGTTAAAATCATATAATAAGTTTTGAAAAGATTTTTGGTCGAGCAATACCTCACTCGTCCGAAGGGCGACTTTTGAAGTTATCTTAATCGTCTGCAACGACCGGACGACTTGGAATATGGATCCCTGTAATAGTTGCATTCCCAGTCACAATAAAAGGACCTTTAAATAAAGCACACTAATTAAACGCATACTAACTAGCAAAGCACACTAACTAACGCTTTATAGTATAATTGTTTCAAAATTTTTAGCTGTCCGATACAACGGGCTTCTGCCTCTTGTTCTTGATTTTAATCCAGGTACCTCCGCCTAACAGTCCTGTTGGGATTGATGGGTCGGAGTTCCACCCCCTAGATTACTGTCCTGCATAACTCAAGCATAAACATAAGCATGTGCCAAGAAGATTATGCGCTGGTGAGGACTGCCTTGACATACTATAGCTGATACCAGCATGAGAAATAAAGAAGCGAGCAGTCAACCCAAAGTCAACCTAAACTACAGGGCGGAAAAACGTACCCAGGGCCCGGTTCCTGGAAGGCCGATTAGCGGATTTTGTTCCACTTTAGTACATGTAGGCAAGAGATAGATCATTCTCTCTTGATGTAGGTCCACATCAGCCTATGCATATGCATTCCTTAGAGGAACATTTTGTCTAAATCATTACTGTGTCTCCTGGACTTGGGTCTTCTCGTATCCATAATAGATCTGGGTAGGGGAACCCTGGGGACGAGGTTAACTTAGCGCGCTTTTAGACTGTTTGGTGAAGATAACATGGCGGCCGCCTCGAGCAAGATAGATGGAACAACATTGACGAAAATCTTTAAAGTAGATGAAGAACTGCTGAGAGAAAAGTTTGGTTTACAGCCCTATCATTGTTATGACCCACGAAAAAAAGACAATCTAGTATTTATGTCGCCCACTGTGTGTCTTCAAGACCTGGAGCTTCGTGAAGGAGGATTGAAGGACAGAGGAGCGAAGGAAGTATTAGGCCTTCTTGCAAAAGATATTTTAAGAGCAAAAGATTATTCCCTTTTTCAAGTGCCGGAGATTACTTCCTTTCACATGGGGTATGGAAAGATGTCTGAAAATAAGAGAACTAACATGGCAATCAATGAATTTGAAGCCAAAGCCTGGATGGAAGTTTTTGATTTGGCTGCGTTGAAAGCAAAACTTTCAACTTGTCCAGCCCCTAATGATAACAATGAATCAGCGATTCACGGACAGGAAGAAACTCCCATGGAGGTAGACTTTGAGTTTCCAAAGCCAGAGGACACCCATGCTCTCGAAGAAGAAAACTCGGAAGATGTTATTAATCCCACTGACAGTGGACTCAAAATTGCAGTGAAGCCCCAGTACCTTTTATTGTTCTCAATATTAATGATATTTTACAAGAAGAAACTTGAGGGAAAATCAAGCAGTAGAAATCTTATTGGTGAAAATAAGATTTCCGACTTTCTGCTATTTTGGATTCTTCCTTATTTGCTGTATTACACCGAACAACAAGTGAACATTGTCAATGAACACCACTGGGCTCAAAGCAGGGAAAAAGGTATTGCCCAGTTTTCAGTTCCAGTTGTTCAGAAGTCTGCCAGGGAAATCATTAAAGATGCACTCAGATCCTGTAAGGTCACACAACAGCTACATGAGAAGCTCTATGCAAAATTAAAATTATATTATGGCACGGACCAACTGGAACGCAAGTACAAGTTGCCAGCAGTTGAAGTCAGAGGAAAGCTTTTGCCCTCAGAGCCAATAATTCTTGTACCACTCCGCTATCATGTAACAGACATGCCAGTGCAAATAGAAGACATTGGCAGAAGGTGGAAAGAAATTGGTCAAGTAAATCTCCTGGATCAATTTATTAGTAAGTTCATTGACAGCAGAGAAATCCAAAAGGACATTCTCTGGAGGTCCTTCAATGAACTGGAACTAAAAGAGAAATGTGCACTTGATTACGGAATTCTTCTACCAGATGAAGATACATTTACAGAGTTCATGGAGATGGTAGAAAAAAACCCTGATATTTTCAGAGAGTTTCAGTGCACAGTTTTAGACAAGCAGGGACGGGACTTGGCAACTCCCCGCATTGGATTAGTGAGAAATGGAGAGAACTATCTGTCTGTAGGTTTCTCCTATTTTGAAGGTAAGGCATCGCATTTGATAGATCCATGTGTAATATGGGTTTCTTTCTTTTTGGGGGGGTAGAGGGTGTTCCATGCCTTTAATCTGAATAGGCTTCTTCACACCTTCACATTCCACAAAAAACAATGATGCCAGCCATTGCCTAGCATCCACTAGGCAACCCCTTTGGTGTAAATCATATAGTGTTTGCATGTATTGTAAAATTGTTCCAATTCATTTGGTCTAAATCATCTCACATGATTGTTCTATATTGTCTTCTTTATATTATAGTAAAACAGGAGGTATGCTCTTCTCTGTTGCCTCTCTGGCATGTAGCATAATAATTATTTTTGTCAAGCCTTGATTTAGGCAGTTTTAAATCACTGTCACATGCTTTTAGTACTAGTTCTCTCTTTTGGGCAAGATAATTGTTTACTATTAAAATATGTTGGGCACATCTGTCTTGAAAAGCTAAATGCATGTAATGGTTTTTGCAAAAAAAATAAGCCTTGCAGCTTAAAATAATAATAATATTTAATACTTTAACATAGGTATATGATCAGATGGGCATACACAAAAATGAGACTTATTAAGAGCGGCTCAGCGTAAATATCAACTACACGTGGAAATAGTCAAAAAATGACCTGGCCTCAAACTCAGCCAGAATAAAGCCCTATGGGCCCTAGTTACAAAATCGTTGCTTTAAGTACGATCAAGTGAATAATATTTTTTTAACAAATTTTTTTCTTCCCGAAGCCTAAAATGGGCAAAAATCATGCAAAATTAGAGTCATATTCAGTGGCTCGTATATTTTAAAATAAAGTTGGCTACTAAAATACACCGAATGCAAATATGGCGGACCTCTCGGCCGGCCTGGGTCTAATTGCACGAAAGCGAGGCTAGTGAGGCCTCAAGAGTTTTGTTTTGACTGCGCGTCTTAGTGATTGAGTCGATCGATATGGTTTGTTTCGAGTTGTTGCATGCCTGAGGGCCACCAAAGAGAAGATTTTAGTCTAGCTGGAATAACCTTTACTTTCCCGAGATCTTTTCACAAAGAAAGTTAAGGATTCATACGATTCGGCGCGGCGATGGGAAGCACTTTACAGCGAAAGTGTGCTCGCTTCACTTACTTTAGATGAGAGGACTCACGAAAGTATTTGAATGAAATAATTTTCACAAGAGATGGTGTTGTTCCAAGATGTTTGCATTGTCTGTTATTTATCCAACAAAAGCTAAACATTCTCGAGAACGGGAGCATCTGCTGTAGACTGTAAGGTCTTTTAGATGTCACGCATTATAACAACAACAATAACAATGGCCTGTTAATCCTACAAGTGCGGCCTGTAAAACTATGAATGAACCAGAAGAAAGCGACATATTTTAAGAACAGTCCTTGACCAAAGTGCATTGAAAAAACTAACAGAGGAACTGTTGCCAACTAAGAAAGTAAGAAGAAGGAAAAAGGTTCTGGCAGAGAAAGAGCGTGCAAGTATTCGAGCATTGTATTTGACCTTGCGCGTGATCTATTTTAGCAACTTGTCGAATGGTTTCGAGATAAACTAACAGCGATTTTCCAAACATTGCTTCTTTTATGGCACTGCTCAAACCCTTGAACACAGGATCGTGAAGACTGTGAAAACATTCGGCCTTGCTGTCTGTCCTTAAGAGCGCCTAAAGATTGGTAAGTCACGACGGCGGATTCACTCGTTCTCGAGGATATGTTTACCTTTCCTTGGTAAAAGAACGGACAAAGCAAACTTGAAACAGAACCATGAATCTTTCAGTTATTCACCCATTCTAATAGTTTTGTAAGTCTTCTCTTCTGAAATGAAGGGAGCACACTTTCGTTCTTTTAACTCCATGATAGTAAAGTGCCTCCATTCGCCGCGCCGAATCGCTTGAATCCATTTCTTTCTTCATAAAGAACCTTTGGCAAAGGGAGGATAATCAATTTTCGTCTCAGCTGGAGTTAAATCTCCTCTTTGATGGCTCTTAAGCACGTAACAACTCGAAGGAAACCATATTGATCGACTGAATCGCTAAGACGCGCAGTCAAAACAAAACTCTTGAGGCCTCACTAACCTAGCTTTCGTGCAACTAGACCCGGGCCGACCGAGAGATCCGCCATATTTGCATTCGGTGTATATAATGACACTTCATATTTTTACTATCTTTCTTCTATAATTTTAACTGATTAGTTCAGGATTTGGTCAATAACAGATTTTTTAAGAAATTTTTAAAGTTGTTGACTCAAAATCATTTAATCAACGATCAAAATTTAGCACTTTTTCATGAGCTAAAAAAGTGGATTGGTACATGGCTTTGAACACCAAGGCTTGTTTAGCCTGAAAGAGCATTCTTTTTTCTTCAAATCACTAGTGCTGACAAAGCGAAGCAAATGTAAATGTTACTCTAAAAACAGGCAAAAAACGTGACCTCTGACCGAAGCACGACCAAATGGGAATTACGGTAGGCGCCAAACTTTAATTATTCGGTAACTTCACGAAACAATATTGGTCTGAAATGTGTATAGGTTTTTTAAAATAAAGCTGAGTTAAAGTAATAAGTGTCAAAAAGTCCACAAAGCGGTAAGAAATACAACAAAAGTCACAAGTTATCTGTTCCGTTTGACTCTAATTGCGCATGATTTTTGCCCATTTAGGCCTCGGGAAGAAAAAAATTTGTTAAAAAAATATTATTCACTTGATCGTACTTAAACCAACGATTTTGTAACTGGGGCCCAAAAAAAATATAGGGCTTTATTCTGGCTGAGTCTGAGGCCAGGTCATTTTTTGATTATTTCCATGTCTAGTTGATATTTATGCAGAGCCGCTCGTGTTTAAAAAGGTTTAAAAGCTTGTTTATAGTGGAAAGTGCACTTAGCTTATCCAGCTAATTTACAGGCACTCCACTCAGAACAAATAATTCAAATATAACATAACAGGATTAAAAACCCCAACTAGCAGGAGGCAACCAGTTGGCTAATTTACAAGCATGGCCGAGGATTTGAACTTGGGCGACTGAGAACAAATCCAGCAAGTCACCAGAGTGGGACTCGAACCCGGGACCACCGAATAGCGAGTCCGAAGCGCTGACCACTCAAAAATAGAATATAAAATATAGAATGTAGAATAAAAGTTATACGTACTACCTACTGTATGTAGTGAAACTATTTACAGTCAAATGCTACATCAATAATTTAGCATGACTAAAAACAAGTAAAAGATAAAAAAGGATATAAGAGTCGAAAATAAAAGAACCTCTGAAAACTTAAGGTCACTGCAGGCTTCTCTTAGATAGTAGCTAGGTCCTATTAAGGAGTTTCTTAACCCATTCATCCCTGGAAATTTTGCTGAAAAATGCGTTTTGAAGCTAGTCAAGTGGTTTTCTGGTCCTCTGTCATGCTATAAAGAGCTAAAACTTACCATAAAGCCATTTACAGGTCGTACACTTTGCAGATTTCTGATCCAGTTGCAAAATATTAGCTTGCAAAGTTTGGGCATGTGCAGAAAGCAAAATTGCAAGATAGATTTTGGGTTCAAAAGTGACACAGCAGTCTTGACTTTTACTTTTTGCTTTCTTTCCTCCCCTCTTTTTTCACTTTTCTTGCCTCATTAATATAATTTATAATTTAGTTTTAATATTTTAGCTTTATCTTATTGAATTTTGTACATAGTTGTATTTCTTGTCTATGTTGTTATCTCTATTAATTTTGTAATAATTTGTACTTTAGTATGTCCACATCAGCTTATGGCTACCTTCATAAACAACTCAAATAAAGTACCGTAAAATGTCGAAAATAAGCCCTGGTGCTTATATTTTTCAAAGGCCCTTTTTGAGGGGCTTATGTTTGGAGGGGATTATATACAGAGGGAAGTTTGTGTTTCAAAATCGGCTAGGCTTATACTTGGAGGGAAATTTGCATCTCTAAATTGATTGGGCTGGCTTATAGTTGAAAGGACATTTATGTCAGCATTTGCAGAAGGTTCTTAATGAAACTCACCTTGAGGACGTAGACCTTTCTAAAACATAGCCATGGAAGACTTTGTCAATATGGACCGAGAAAATCAAAGCCAAGAGTGAAGAGGATCTATGCAAACAGCAATGGTTAGCATTAGATAACATCAAGTGAAGCCAGATTGGACACCTTATGAATTTTACACGACGTGTTATTTTCATGATGGAATGAGACTGGAATGTAGAATGAGGCTAGAATAGCTGAAGAAACCAAAACTACAGAACGCCAGTTATGGAGAGAACACAGTAGAGAGTTAAGCTCTGATCTGATTGTAATGGGGTACGGCATATATAAGAACATGTATATTTTAAAAATTACTGGATTTGGCAGCTAGTCCTCGATGGTGTAGTGGATATGGATGTAGGCTATAAAGCAAGTGACCCGGGTTCAAAGCATCACAGTGGAGTTTTTCTATTTCACTTTTATATTACACAGCAAAGTTGGACTTAAGTTGTTCTTCATGTAATTTTACTGAAAGAAACAATCTGACTTCAGCCGATGTTACCTAATGCTAACACTTTCTGACTGCAATCATTTGGCACACGTAATAGAGTGGTTTTCATTTGAGTGTCGTAAAACCAAAACCAAAGTAATTACTCTGGCCAATCACATAGGACACAGACAATACATTGAACCAATCAAAACTCGAAGTAATTACATGTGGCTGACGCAAAGCGCGGGAAAATGCATGCGAGCGCGTCACAATTGGCTTGGGTTTTATTTCTGATTGGATAAAAAGGTGGCGCGAATCTTTTAAGCCAATCGCATCGTGTAGAAAGTGCAAGACCAATTACTTTTCGACACTCAAGTGAAAACCGCTCTAGTTCTTTGGCAAATACAACAATTTATATGTTACTATACCGTTTTTGATTTGTTTTATTTTGTATTTGAGGGCACTTTCCCAGTACAAGCCCCCAGGGGCTTATATTCAGAGGGGCGATTTAACGAAGGCGGGTTTTTTGCATTATGAGTTTGAGGGGCTTATATTAGAAGAGCTTACACATGGAGGGACTTATTTTCGGAATTTTATGGTATCTTAGTGTAACTGCACCTAATGTTACATGGTTTATTTTGCCCTTTTCTTCTCTGCACAATTTAGCGGACAGAGTTGTCCTTGACCATAAAACTGATGACATCACATGTGGTAGAAGGGACATGGATCCCAATGGTTGGTTCTGGGAGGCTCAGGGGCGCATGGGTTATACTTATCAAAATTCTTTTCAATTGTAATGTAGTCTGGTAAGATTTTCCAAATCTTTGGAGCAGGTGCAGTAAACAGTTCTAATATTTTCTCATAAAAAGGGAGTTTTATCTTGCGTGAAATGGTTTATACACAGATTGTGGGCAACAACGGCTGGTCATAGAAAACAATCCTGTCCCTAATTCTGGTGTACTGGGTTGTTCTAGTTACCGGTATTTGGAAGAAGGAGATTTAATTTCTAACACTGGAAAGCTCAGAAAAAATTTATTCCATGAGCTCCAGTGAGAATCTAACTCATGATCCTCCGAGTTCAAGCTCGGATGCTTTAGCCACTGAACTACTGGAGGCTCTAAGGTGAGCAGGGTCAAAATTTAATTATCTCTATGCCAGTCATAGAGGTTCATGTGAGGATTGTGCTGTGATAAGAGAGATTAGAAAACAAGATGGTGAACCTCACTGTCTGTTGTAACAGACACTATACCTTATTATCAATTTTTTAGTATGTTTTATTCTGTTAATGAATTTTACAAGATAGGTTTGGTATTAATAGCATTGTTTTCTCTTTAGAGAATGACAACAAAAAAGTTGCTACACTCTTTAGAGTCATTGGATCACACCGTGTAAATCATTTTACACTAGCATTGTTGTATGGTGCATGCATTGATTGCAGTGATCCCAAATGCAAGATGCTGGGTCGTCTTTACCCAGTCAGCTCCGCCTTAAAATTTGAATTCAAAAGTGGCAAGCTTCAAAAATGTCACATGAGTAAGGAGAAGATGGAGAAGATAGGAGAAGGTTTCATCAAGGGTCATTTCAACAGACTAGAATTTCCAGTGACATTCAAGTCCTTTTTGGAAAAAATTAAGACAGATAAGTTGATCAAAGATGTTGTAATCAAATCAAGAGGCAAGTTGGATTATCCGAAGTTTGAGAATCAGCATCTGGTGAAAGTTGCTTACACATCAGGGTCTCAGTCAGAGAGATTGCGGGCTGGAAATGCAGACAAAAAAGAACAAAAAAAAAGGCAGAAACAAAAACTCAAGATGTTAAAAAAACATGTCAAAGCTGCCAGCCTCGAAGGCTGCCTCTTGTACATGATTGCTAGGAGTGGACCGAAATGTAATACTGCAGTTGTAATGGGCATCAATGATTCCCTTGAGTCTCACGAGGAAAGTTTGGAAGATGTCGCAAAAGTTGTAAGGAGGACCTTAATTTATTTTGTAATGGCTGCAGTCATTGCTGGTCTTCCTAAAGGTAGGGTAATCTGTGGTATTTACTTCCTTGATTGTGCTGAGTTTGGTTACGCTCCTTAATCAAACTACCCACAAAATTTTGACTGCTGAGGGAAGTGATTTTCCTCTCTTGCGGATAATTTTTGAGTTTTAATGAGGTTTCTGAATTGCCAAAGAGAACCAAAGGATAAGCACTCAGTGAATTTGTTAGAAGCAGTTATGGTGAGTCCTGGGACTCCTCTTGTGCAGTGCTCGACACTAACGCTAGTCCACTAGCCCAGGACTAGTGAAAATTCATGCTGGGCTGGTAAAAGTGTGCTCCTACTAGCCCCAAAACCAGTAGATTAGTGGACAAAATTTTCTTCATTTTTTTCTATAATGCTTTATCAGTAGTTAGTTTTTTAGCTGAGCATCAAATGTAAACCAAAGGACTCACTATTCATTAAATTTTAGTGGAGGTGTCGTAGGGAATGACTTGCAAAACAGACGCCATGTTCAGTTGGAAATGCAACTACGTCCTCGTTTCCATGTCACACAATAAAGTAGGGGCCTGGGTAAGAGGCATCATCAAAGTCGGGTATTCTGTATTGGAGTTTTCTCGTGCACATTTACAGCAGGATCAAGAATGAAGAAGATTTCAAGCTCTTTTAACAACTTACCTTTGAGAGAACGTCCTTCAATGGTCTTTCGACTCCAACAAGCATATTCTGAACCAGTTACCGATTGCTGCTAATGGAAGGAAAGCTTTCCATAGGAGTTTTTAGTCCTAGTTCCATATCCTTCACTGACAACGCAATCCATCATAAAAAAAAATCACTCTTTGAAGCTTTTCAAAGATTTGCCGCTAACTTGAAGGGAATTTACAAATGATCAGTGCTACAATTATTATAGAACCATCCTCGGCCTGTAGTCAAACATATCATTCTGACCACAGCATTAACTGAGCCAATAAACTAAACGTTACTACATGTTATCATTTTCA
Organism: Porites evermanni; assembly: GCA_942486025.1. NCBI lineage: Eukaryota > Metazoa > Cnidaria > Anthozoa > Scleractinia > Poritidae > Porites > Porites evermanni. The sequence goes on from CALNXI010002169.1 coordinate 19,070, forward strand.
TGTCTTCCAACACAAGACATTCAGATTGCCTCTTGAACTCTGGACTGACAAGAAACAAAGCAACATCAGCCATTGGTATTATTACTGTTCATGTCTTTTTGCCTCTTAAGTTGGATTTTCAAAAAAAATAAACTGTTTTAGTAAAGAATTGAAAACTAACCCCCGCCTCCCCCAGTACTTTTATTTTTGGACCAGTGACTTGTCCTTCTGGCTAGTGGTTTATTTCACTCACTAGCCCATTGCCTAGTGTCCAAAATGTCAGTGGCAAGCACTGTTGTGAAAAAGTTAATCATGTCAGTCCCAATCCATAACCAACGAGTTCCAGTAAAAAAAAATAGAGTCTGAAATTGAAAATGCCTGGGCCTTTAGGTAACCAGACAGTTTTAAAATTTGAGGACAGACTCCAAAACTCTGTATTATAGTATACTGAAATTGAAATATAGTCCTTCTATTTTTAAATTAAAGCACAACAAAGGCCAAAAGAAATATGCATCATTAAACAACAGCCATAATAACTGCCACAGAAATTACATGAATGGGATATTTCTACAAATACACATGCTGAGATCGATCAATCGATCAATCTTTGCTTCCTACTGGACGCATGCCATGAATTATTTTGCGTCTTTGGGGATTTCTATGTGTCAGGGATGCAGGATGCAGAGGTGACAAAATCACTGAGCATCTATTGCCTTTGGATGTTCGAGCTGCATTATACAATGCTTTAATAAGTCCACTCTTTGGCTATACTGATACAATTTGGGGAGACAGAGATGATCTACAGGTGCTTTGTTTGGCCCAACTATGTTTCATCTACTGATTCTCCCAAACACTTGGCTGGCCTAACTTATCTCAGCAGCTCCTTGATTAAGATGAAGTGTATGTTTAGGTTAATGATTTATCTAGGGCTCAAAATTGAAAAGACACTTTTTTAAACAATTTAAGAAAAACAGTTCCTAATAATATTATCATTAATAAAGTTAAGTCGCCACAAGGTATGGCCCCAAGAAAAACAAACAGTTCTCCCTCTCTTTGAAGAAAATGCAAATAACTTGATATTTCTGCTTACTCACTTGCTCATTCTGCACTGTTTTGGTCACCTACTAGTCCCCAAGAAAAAAAAAGTTATATTGCTGATAAAAGTAAACAAACAGACATTTGTCTTCTAATTAACTTCCAACCTTTGTTTGTGCAGGTCAAAATTGTCCTATGTGAAAATGAACTTGACTGAAATATTCTTGAAATATTCTTTATTTCATGTAGATTTCGTAGTGGAATATGATTATTTTCATGTTATCTAGAAGTCATTGTTGTATTATTAAGGCTGATCAGAAGCAGTTATAAAAATTTATACTATCAAACACTAATGCAAAGTATATTGTCAACCCCTTGCTTGTTCCTTTAAGCTACTGAGATAGATCGATCATTTGTTCCTATTTTCATTATAGATTTCTTTTCTTTTTTTATTAGTGTATCCTCCTGAAGGAAATATTGCGGAGAGGATAGTAGAGTCAGGAACAGATAATGATGATGACGATGATGAGGACGACGACGATGACGATGATAGTGATGATGATGATGGTGGTGGTGACGATGATTTTGATATGGATTGCAACAGCTTTGATGATAGTGGTTATGTTTGTGCAGGGCCTAGTGAAGTCGTTTCTCAACCAGTTGTTGCCTCTACTTTCAAGGGTAGGTTGAATTAACGACATATAATACTGTAAGTATAATATAATAAGTACTAATACTGTAAGTATTATCATTGTAAGTATTCAAGGGTGCGTTATTCTACAAGCTATTCAATTAAGCTCCCTTATGCAGACAGCCTTAGGAAGCTGCCTGCCAGTAGGAAATTCACACAGGGTTTTTGTCAAAGTGGCTGAAGACAAGATGATCACCAAGCATTTTCTATATATGATTTTCATTTGTTTAATATTTCAAAATTCTTATTGTCATTTTTAATCTGGTTCATGATGCTTAATTTTATGGTTAGAGAGCTTTTGGATCCTTGAGAAAAAGCACTATAAAAGTTCATATATTCCACTGAAGTAAATGATAAGTAAGTGTGCAAGAGAATGTGTAGTTCCAGAAAATATCCATTCCCCCTCCCCACAGAGGGCACTTTTACCTTAGACCCCCACCACCCTGAATTTCCGTTATTTTTCAACTTGGTTAAGGACGCTCTGGAAAGAATATTAATTTGTGCCAAAAATGTTGTGCACGATATTATTATGCACCTATCAATGTAAATCCCGTGGGGGGGGGGGGGGGGGGGGGGG
>CALNXI010002169.1:28026-47119 GCA_942486025.1 Porites evermanni
TGGACCCCCGGAACACGGGTGGGGGGGGCCCTTTACTCTCCCCTCGTTTTTTTTTCCCGTTGGATTTTTCCCCCGCGGTCGCGGGTATCTGGAGGTCAGGGACGGGGTAGCTCTGAAATTTTTTTTTTTTTTTTTTTTTATCTCCGCGCTAAAGAGAGTCGCCGCATGAAAGGGATCCAGTGCCATGGATTAATCCAAGATTCCAGGTTCTGGTTCATCAGTGGAATTTGATTTCCCGGATTCCAGTTGTTAGTGGGATTCCGGATTCCTCGAGATGTATTCCGGATTCCAAATCCCAGGATTCCACATTCAACAAGCAAAAGTTTTCCCAGAATCCGAATATCCTTTCTTGGGAAGGAGGGTTTCATAAGAAGCATCTTATGTTCGGCTACTTATGCTAGAATGAATTTCGAATTGCGAATCACTGACGAAGGTCTAGCACGTTCTAGCTATCCGTCTGCTTCAGACGAATAGAACGTCTGGACATCGTCTCCGGGATAAACGTCGATCTTTCACATGCGGTGAACTAAACTAAAAAATAAAAATATTCTGTGGTAATGTATAGTTAGCCTCGTTAGGCTAAAATTGCCTTTTTGTCTGATCAGTAGCCTCCCCGCAGACGTCCTTTGGGGTTCTTTGTCACGCATTCATTTCTCCCCCACGAATAACGAACCCCAAAGGACGTCTGCGGGGAGGCTATCTGATCAGTGGATTAGTTCGACGTCTAACCCAGTCTGGGAAGTCTGGGAGGGGGGAGACGAGGTCTGGGGCCAAGAAACGATGCTTTCACACTTCTCGCGCGGAAATCACGTGATGTCCTCGACGGAAGTGTGTCTAACTTGAGAACGAGGGTGAAATCCGGAAACCGGAAAGTCATGTGACGCACTTGCTGCTGGCACAAACAGGACCGAAACGAACATGGCGTTGTCTTTATTTTTCTTCTCATTGATTTTAGTTCCTTGTTTCTTCGGATCTGATGCTTTAGTGGGGGAAATAGAGGAACGAAAGACTGATGATCCTGAAGTTCTAGATGCGCTGGATTTCGCCATGAACGAATTCAACGGTATGCAAAACAACATGTATCGATTAATGGCGACCAAAGTGGAAGACGCTACCTTTCAAGTAAGCCTGTAAATTTAGGATACTTTTACAACCTTCTCTGGTTTGTAATTATGCGTTAACCCTTATTAAGGCTTTTGCACAACTACTGCCCTGACTTTGAGCGAAGTGTAAGTCAAAGCTAATGTTACTTACAGTGTATATCCTCAGCTGGTTTATAATGAAACCAAAATGAAACAATACTCCTTTATGTGGGCATGAGCCGGAAAATCCATGCATCTATGTTATGTAAGTCTACTAGAAATCCGTTATCCCAAAAATCTCGAGAAGCTAAAAGGGGCAGCAGTGAGAATAACCGGAAACAAGCCAGAGGGAAAAAATACGATGAAAGAAAAAAACATAGACAAAAACCAAAAGGAAAAAAATAGGAAAGTAGCCACGGAACCATGCGACAAATTCACAGTTCAATTCTTAAAATAATAGTTTGAAGTATTTTTCTCTGCCATTCACACTGTTGGAACCTTTTGGAGCTGTAATTATCATGAATTCAAAGGTACGTTTGACCTAAAAATAGCCTAAACGAGTATTTCAAAACCATTCTGCATTATTTCTGTATTTACTCATTCTCGGGCTTTACAACAGCCAGTTGATGAATGCACTGGTCTTCTTTGTTGCTACTCTTGCTGAAGTTCAGGTCGCGGTTCTTTGCGTGTAGCCTGAATTTCATCCGATTACTTTGAGTCGTTATTACTCCCTCAGTAACGTCTGAATCGACCAGCCATTAATGCCGTCCCGTGACATCACTACTCCTTGACCTTTGTTTTTAATTCATGCAAAAAGTAAAACACGATTTTCATGTGGCAAACCGAGAAATTTGAAGGGAAACAAAGGAAACTGAGAATCGATTATCAGGTTGAAACAATTTTTAACTGAATTTCATTTTGACCTGCAAAATGACCAGTGATCTTGACTCCTACAAATCAAACCATTTACTTGGGGTCAACTCTAAAAGATTTATGGAAAGGAACAACAGTCCATTTCCTGTTATTTGTGTCCCAACAGAAACCTGACAGAGAGTGCTGCAGTATTTCACCAAAATAGCTTACAATGTACAGTGTACAATGTACGTGATCAGTGTTCTGCAGATTATATCACATAGATTCATTGTCAGAGAGAACAGAAAATGGGGATCAAAAGGCTCTAAAAATCAGGCATCAGTTTCCTTCAGATATGTTTAAATGGTTTATGTTGAGGGTAGCCCTTTTATAGACTGGCTTTATGTCCAGGGGATATTCGAAAAATTCCTAGTTGCTTCATGCTATAGAACCAGGTTAAGTCTCAACGTGCAGATGAGCCACTTGGCTTAAATGCATAATTGGCATTTACAAACTTACATATTGTAGACCTGAGTAGTCAATATATTTCTGAGCCCTGTGACATATACGGACATAAATGTTCATGTAGTAATGGTCCACATTGTGGTACATGTACATCATATAATTATTATAATATTCCTACCAGACACTCACTGGCTCTAAAACAAGGGGGTCTTTTTGAAAAATCCGTTTGCATCGCGCTTGGCCGAGTTCCATACTACACTAAAACTCCTCAGGATTACAGATCAATGATATATTGTTCCCTTTGAGTTTCAATTTGGGCGAAATCGGGATTTTTTGGCGTTACTTTTATTGCCGTTGGCCGGAGGACCAAAAGATGGGAAGCGCTTTTATGGCGATTGAAGGTTTATTTCTTCTGCCAGCTTCCATACAAGCTCAGATAATTGTGAAAGGAATACGCAGAAATGAAACAGCAACAATAGAGACTGTAAGAAAGAAACCATTGAGACATGGATGTGACTGAGGAGATCTTGTGGAATTAAGCTTCGTGAAGCATAATGTTTTGCAACGACGCGTTAGTAAACTTTTAAATGAACCTCCCTACGGCCGACAAAATCAAACAAACAGGCGCTACATGTTTAGAAAAACTAGTGCAATGAAATCATAATATTGATCCCATAAAGCTGAAGTTTAACAGTTATTGAGGTTGAAAGGAAACTTGTGTCTGAGTCATGCTTTGAATGTGATAATTTTGTTTTCCTCATTTGTTAGTATGATGCAACTTTCCCTCTTTTAGAACATTAGCAAGAAGAAAATTAAAGTAAGCGTGCAGTGAGGTACACTGTAGAACACCAGGTTAGAACTCAGATTTGGAATTTTTATTAAATCATTTGTGTTTCTTTATCGTTTAGTTAGTTGCTGGACAGAAGTTCTGTGTTGTCAGTGAGGTTGGTGTTTCCCGCAGCTGTCGCAATGATGATTCCCACAAGTCAGCTTCATTAGATAAATGTCCTGTTGATACTCTTGAGGTATTGTACTTTTTTAATCATTATACCATAAAATTCCGAAAATAAGCCCTGGGGCTTTTATTTTTCAAAGGCCCTTTTTGAGGGGCTTATTTTTGGAGGAGCTTATATTCGGAGGGGCTTATACATGGAGGGGCTTATTTTCGGAATTTTACGGTATTATAATTTACCAGAGAGCCCACTTCACCAAAGGGTGTTCTTCAGTGGGGCTCAGCCTGCATAATATACACTGTGCTTAGAATAACTAAGTATAAAACACTAACTGCAATGTGTAGTTCCAGGAAATATCCATACTCCCCCCACAGAAGGGATTCCTTGTCATTTAAAGCTATAAAATGATGTGACATTTTTCAGCTTAAAACATTATGAATCTGTTAACTTGTTCTTAACTAAAATAATCAAGGGGCCCTGTGCTCTACGAAAAGGTGTATGGAGTCTTTTGGAAACCTAATAATAATATTATAAAATGGTCCCCAGAAAAAAAAGACAAGAAAAAGACACTGTGCAATATTACTCGAGGTCTTAAAAAGAACTGATCAAAGTTCTTATTTTAGGGCATTGTGTGATACGAGAATCACATCTGATCCTGTGCTACAGTAATTATTGTATAATGTGCAACTTGATTCGCGTCTCACAAGAGGGTGATAAACTTACTTTTGAGCAGTACTGTTTGTGAAATGTTTATTTCATCACCCCTGAAAAGCCTCTTATGGGAGAGCACAGCTTAAATTTGTTGGCTTGTTGAGGACCTACAGTGTGCAAGGTGTACTGTACATGTACATTGTACTTTACATATGTCATAATCAAAACAGTCTTTCAAGTGATTGACAGCTTCTGTTTTTTCTCTCTACAGATGCATTGTAAGTTTACTATTTACAATGTTCCCTGGGAAAAGAGAAAAGAGCTGTTGAACCATGAATGTGTGGGTTTAAAGGAGGAACAGATGCTCTCTTGTGAGCGAAGCGAGCCTGCTGTTAATACCTCAGAACCTGCAGATGAGGATAATTTTGTGACTGAGTATGCTGAAGAGGTACAGTTGTGATTGACATGTAACTGAGTCAGCCTATTCTAAAATGTGTTAAATAAAGTTCAGTTTTATCCTTGCTGTAAATTAGATCTATTTTTCTTTATTTTGGGCTATGGTTATGTATAATAATAAATTATTCTATAATAAAAGGATACTGAATTTAAACTGGGACAAAATTTAACCACAACACATGCATTTAGCTTTTGATATCATTGATTTGAGGTTTTTCCAATAAACTGAACTAGCGTGCATAAACTTGTTTTTAATGAATAATTATGCAACTCTTTACTCTAGGATTGCAACCTACAGCACTGTATGTGTCGGACAGTTTATTTTTAGTGGTACTTCATAATAAATTATTGTTATGACTTTTGCTTACTCAGGAAAAACCAGCTAAAGGTGTTGACCCTGAGGAAGAGACTTTTCGACAGTTTGTGATCCGTCACAAGAAGCCTTACTTAAATGACAAAAATGGTGAGTTTTTAAAAACCAGTTCTTGTGACCTTGTGTTCTTGTCTTGTGGGTAAAATGTCATTGGAGGTGTAGAGGCTAAGTGTTCAACATCTTGAACTTTACTAAACTAGATCTGATGGTCGGGGTTCAAGCACTGCGAGCAAACCTTGCTCCTCTTTGATATTCTGCTACAGCATGCATGCAGTGCTTTTAGGTTCCTCCGACATACATGTGTACTTTTGAAACAAGGTTTAACTCCAGCCATGTGAGCCCCGCAGCTTCTAGTGTGCACTTGTACAATGTGTAAGGCAGGGTTTTCGTGCTGAAGGGTAAACAGGGTAAATTTCACTCAACTTACATGATTAAATTTAACAGTTCATTATTTTTATTTCCATTAATTTTTTTAACAGAGTATATGAAGCGCTTGGCAATTTATAAGGAAAATATGGTCAAAGCTAAAAAGATACAGGAAATGGATCAAGGATCAGCTAAATATGGAGAGACAGTTTTTAGTGACCTATCAGGTTGTTGTTTTTCATTTTATATACTAACAATAAGTTGTGAATAATATATAATTACATACTCAATTCTGATTAATAATTATTTTAATTTTGTATCTGAACATGAACAGTGGAACCCTGTTGATGAGACCACCATTGGATCTATAATCCTGGTTGTATTAACAAGGTGTTCATTTTAATGGGGTCTTCAAAGCAATACCAGTAATTAGAACCAAAGGTAACGGAATGCGGTCGACAATGATTAAAAGTCAAAACGCCCTTGCTCCATGACGCTGTGCTTTGAGTAAGTTTGACGCCATAGATGGTCTATACACAGTTTGTATATACCAGTACACACTCAATCCGTGTGAACCCACAGGTTGCCAGCAGGGTCTATAGTTGATTATGTCTCATTGTTGGTTGGAATTTTTATTGCTTTTAGGCTTGAAAGCAGTAATAATATATAATAATAATAAACAATGAGCAAATGCAAAGGTCATACATGCACTGTATGTATCGTTGCAAATGAATGCACCCTAATACTGTCCCTGGAAGAAACAACTTGTTGTTCTTTTTCACAGAGGAGGAATTCAAGAAATATTACCGAATGCCTGGATGGGGAAAACCACTGTATGAAATGAAAGAAGCTAAAATTCCAGAAGGAGCTATTCCAAATGCTTTTGACTGGCGTGATAAAGGTGCTCTGTCTTGTCTTAGATTATCTTGTTGAACTTTGCAATGTACTGTACAGTAGCTTGCTTGTGCATTTTCTTTTTAGTTAATTTTTTTTTTTAATTTACAAACAAAGAAATTGGAATTGGTTAGGAAATCATTTATTCTTTTTTTAACACATATTCTTGATTTAAAATATAAATGTACTTGATGTGATCGAGCAGTGTAATAATTATAATAATTACTAAGTCAGGATTATTTTGTTTATTTTCCAGGTGCTGTGACTGCCGTTAAGAACCAGGTGAGTGAATCAAATCTACATGTAGATGATTTACTTTAGACATTGTAATAATAACACATTAACAAATCTTTGAACACCTAAACAAATCTTTGAACTTGATATTCTTGTCTATTAGGGTATGTGTGGTTCATGTTGGGCTTTTTCAACAACTGGAAATATAGAGGGACAGTGGAAAATCAAAAAAGGCAAATTGGTATCACTCAGTGAACAAGGTACATATGTATTATAGCGTGCAAGTTATTTGTGATAATTATCTTTTTTTTTTCGCTATCTTGAAAAGCTAATTCTCTCTTTTATGGTGGAAATATCTTAGATTTACTTCATAGTAAATACATGTATATTTTTTTTCTGGATGCAAAGAAAATCATTTTTACAGCTTGCCATTCGGGCATTCAAATTCCTCAAAAAACATTACTTGCCTGTCGGGCAGGTTAAAAACAGAATTCACTAGCCCGATAGCAAAATCCACTAGCCCCAGGCTATGAGACACTACTTTCTTTGCATGCTGTTTTTATTCCTTCGTTTTTTCATACTTTAGGTTAATCGTCAGTCTTTATTTTTTTTCAGAGCTTGTTGACTGTGATAAAGTTGACCAAGGCTGTGATGGTGGACTTCCTTCCACTGCTTACAAGCAAATCGTGAAACTTGGTAATTCTATGAACTGTATGAATGCATACTGACTTTCAAATGGAAATTGACTTTCAGCAACTGCTGGGTATAGGTGCTCTACAAGGGTTCCTTACATTGGAGCTTATCCAGTTTCTTTAGCATGATGCACCTTGGAACTAAAACTTATTTTCTACTTCTCTCTAGAAAGAATGCGCTATAACATTTTAAAAATATCCTTATTTGGTGAAGACAGAAACTAATTAGTAATTATCATTTCACAGGTAGTGTTAACTGCTCTAATAAATGTGACCACTGTTCATTATAATTCAGGTGGTCTTGAGGCAGAAAGCGAGTACCCTTACGAGGGAGCTGATGAGAAATGCAAGTTTAAGAAGTCCGAAGCTGTGGTGTATATCAACTCATCAGTCGCAATATCCAAAGATGAAAACAGTAAGTAACATTTACAGTGAAATGATGTTTTGATTTNTTTTCGCTATCTTGAAAAGCTAATTCTCTCTTTTATGGTGGAAATATCTTAGATTTACTTCATAGTAAATACATGTATATTTTTTTTCTGGATGCAAAGAAAATCATTTTTACAGCTTGCCATTCGGGCATTCAAATTCCTCAAAAAACATTACTTGCCTGTCGGGCAGGTTAAAAACAGAATTCACTAGCCCGATAGCAAAATCCACTAGCCCCAGGCTATGAGACACTACTTTCTTTGCATGCTGTTTTTATTCCTTCGTTTTTTCATACTTTAGGTTAATCGTCAGTCTTTATTTTTTTTCAGAGCTTGTTGACTGTGATAAAGTTGACCAAGGCTGTGATGGTGGACTTCCTTCCACTGCTTACAAGCAAATCGTGAAACTTGGTAATTCTATGAACTGTATGAATACATACTGACTTTCAAATGGAAATTGACTTTCAGCAACTGCTGGGTATAGGTGCTCTACAAGGGTTCCTTACACTGGAGCTTATCCGGTTTCTTTAGCATGATGCACCTTGAAACTAAAACTTATTTTCTACTTCTCTCTAGAAAGAATGCGTTATAACATTTTGGCTTTTGTAGACTTAAAAATATCCTTATTTCGTGAAGACAAAAACTAATTAATAATTATCATTTCACAGGTAGTGTTAACTGCTCTAACAAATGTGACCACTGTTCATTATAATTCAGGTGGTCTTGAGGCAGAAAGTGAGTACCCTTACGAGGGAGCTGATGAGAAATGCAAGTTTAAGAAGTCCGAAGCTGTGGTGTATATCAACTCATCAGTCGCAATATCCAAAGATGAAAACAGTAAGTAACATTTACAGTGAAATGATGTTTTGATTTTTTTCCATCCGTGTATCCTCAAATTTTCAATTACGATTTGTAAGAAGTCCTTTGAATGTAAATTATAAAAATTTGTATTATTGTAGAAGTGTCAACTCTTTGATTATGGTTCCTATTGAGCTGGTAGGCTTATTAGTTTGCCACAATGTAAAATAATTATAACATGGGTTTGAAAACCTAGTGACAAGGAACCCACTGTGGGGCATTTAAATAACAGCCTGATCCCCTCTATCGGTGTTTTCAAACAGTGTATTCAAACAGCTTATCAATGGAATTCTAGTCAAGGCTGTGCTCTTAGGAAAATTGAAGGGAGCCCAGCATATGATTTGTATGAAAGAACTAAGATTTTCTAGTCGCCCTAGAGCAAAAGTTAGGTGCCAGGGACCACGGAGCCCTGCAAGTAAATCAATCATGAACTGTATACAGTGCAGCCATAATGGAAGGGTCACGTGAAGTTGTCAAATGGAGGGCAAAGCACTAATATTAAAAAGTCTTAAAATTCAAAACTTTTTACGTCCATGAAATCAGATTTTAGCGTACAAAACAATGTTGTGAATGTCTGTTGTTCGTACCTTAGCATGGTGTTTCCATATATTGGAAATGTCAAGTATCCACACGGAAGAACATACCAGCAATAAATAATCATGTAAAATTTTATTGCACCTGGGCAGTCAAATAGGCCTTTTGCAATAGTTGGTCACGTAATCAAAATAATTCACTTTTGCAAAATTTTGTTTGTAGAAATTAAAAGAGCATTTATAAATTAAAATTAAGCAACCTGTAAATTTTCAGCTGTATATCGCAAAAGTAGCAATTGCAATGGCTGCCAAAAGTTAGATGGATTTGTATGAGGAACACAACTCTTGCCACCCAGTCATGCTTGAGTGGTTTTCCATATAGATCCTTTTAAAGTCTGAAATTTTTTCTTGAGATATTTCCCTTACACATTTAAGGGCTCAGCCTGTTATGAATAAAAAGGAGATTTGAGCCCTGTAATGCTTAAGAAAAATTAATATTTAATGACAGTTAGAAAATTTTAAAATTTACAAGGATTTGTATAGAAACCACTCAAGCATGGCTGGGTCATCCCATACAAATCCTTCTATCGGTAATTTTTTGGCAGCTGTTGCAATCGCTACTTTTGAGATATAGGGCTGAAAATTTTCAGGTTACCTAATTTTAATATGATGTCTTGGTTTGTGCTGACAAAATCTTTCAAAAGTGAACTGTTTTTGTGTCTAGAGGAAGTTGATCACATGATCAACTAATGCAAAAGGCCTATTACAATTATGATTATTTTAATTATTTTAAAACCATCTGTACTTAAAGTGTAATGTTCTTTTACTGCGTTGCACTGGTATATTCTTTGTGTTTTTGGCACATAATATTATGTGTGCATGTAGGCCAGTTGTACTGTCTTTGCCATTGTAGTAAATTTTTGTATTTTCCTCACAGAAATGGCAGCCTGGTTAGTTGCTAATGGACCAATCTCCATTGGTATCAATGCTATCATGATGCAGGTAGGACATATTATAATATTATTATGTTTTACCATCCTCTGATCTGCAAAAATGTCTTCTTGAATCAAGGCATGTCTGTTGTGTGACACCTCCTAAGTAACACACCTTTGACTCGACCCTTTCCTAACATTCGAGACAAAGGACCCAGTATTCAAAATTTCTTGTACCCACTGTACATGAATATGTAGTAGGTTTTTTGTGTTTTGTTTCACAAAGGGTGAAAACAAATTTGAGTTTCAAGAGCAAAATGACAGGTTTTTGTCATGGAAAATTGTGACTGTAATATTAAATGGCAATCCATGTGCATCTATAGATCTAAACTTCACACACAGTTGCGACATAATGGTTACCATGAAACTGTGAAAGGTTTGAACCCAGATTTATGCATAACATTGCTGTACAGTGTACATGGTTTTATATACTTTATACTACTACATGAGAAATTTCTGCAATTTGCTTGGTTTAGAACAGTGGTATTTCAGCTTAATTTGAAATACCTTCATGTGAAAATTACAAATCTTTCCTGGGTAGTTGTATAAACAAATAATAGCATGATTTGTACATGATATTTGGCATAAATACCACTTGTGATGTGTCAAAATTGTCTCAAATTACGTACAAGAATTTAGAAAGATCGCTCGTGGTATTTATGCCAAATATCACTACAAATCATGTTATTGCCTAAACAAATACTTTACTGTAATAATGTATGTGTTGATTTTTAAAAATGGCTTTGAAGCCAAGCACAAAAAATCGATATGGAAAGAGATTTCTCAGTGATTTCTCTCTTTTTCCAATCTGGATTTGTTAGTTTTACCTGGGAGGAGTTGCCCATCCTTGGAAGATGTTTTGTGACCCTTCAGAGCTGGATCATGGTGTGCTTATTGTGGGCTATGGTGTCAGTAAGTATCTAAGAAGAACTGGGCTAGTTTTGTAACAAAGACCTTTGAATATGGATTGCTATTATTCGTGTCCCCAATTATCAAAAAACTAAATGTATAATCAACACACATGCATTTCCCCAGTAATTTCGTTTTATGAACATTAACCAGGATTCAAAACTATTTTTGGACGGTGGCCGGATACGATGACCGGCCAAAGAACTTCTGCGCGGTCAATTCTCGTCTCTGACCGGTCAAAATAAACTTAACTTATCCTTGTGTAATTTTCTATCTTGTTAACCTGATGGTAATTTTGCAAAGAGACAAGAATGAGAGTACATGCGTGACGGGTTTACATGACTCGCGAGTAAAGTGTTTGGCCGGTCAAGTCGCCGTTCTGGCCGGACATTGTCCGTTGACTGGCCGTTATTTTGAGACCTCATTTACTGAGTTGGCCACTGTGAAGAGATTCAAAAGCTGACATTTCGTACTCTAGCCATTCATCAGAGCAATTTGCTATTATTACCAGTAGTAGTAGTAGTGCCCGGTAAATGTTAACTTGTGTTTCCCTTGTGCCTTATAGAGAAAAGCTGGATATGGGGTGATGAACCATACTGGATCATCAAGAATAGGTAAGTTGTATAAGATTACTCTAACCTGCTTTTCATCCCCTCTGTATCAGAATCCATCCAGTTTTAAAGTGAATTTTAACCCACTCAGACACAAAAATCAATAACCAATGAAAGAAAATTATGTTAGTCAGGATCACAGGGCTCAAAAACGTCCTGTCCGTTAGACCCAGCCGGGGCTTGAAAATCTTCTTTCTGGGCAAGTAACTGTTGAAGCTTGCCTGCCAAAAAGGCAAGGATCCAGGCGAGTCATTCTCAAACTGAATTATGAACTAAGACAACTAGCCCAAAAGAAAAGGGTGGAATACAAGTTGGGATACAGGTTATTCAAAGGATTTCTTTGGAACCATTTCAACCAGTGGCCATTAGAGAAACATTAATTTTTTTTCTCCCAGTTAACCGCTAAAAACAAAGTTAGAATGCCATTACATTATTGATTTTCAGTTGTTAAAATTTGTGTTGATTGCTTCCTTTTCAGCTGGGGTGAAAGCTGGGGAGAAGAGGTCAGTTCAATCTTTTTTTCTAGCATGGCACATTTTGATGATCCTTAGGCTTAACGATAAGATTATGCAAGTTTGGAACAATTTTTAAGCGTAGTAAAAGTTTTGACCGCCCAGAGAAGCATTGAAATAACGAAGAATTTTCATAGAAATATAATCCTTGGTTACTAGACATTCCCTTTGCTTATAGACACAAATTCTACATAAAAGGTACTGTACCCCTAGCCTAACCAGAAAATTGCCATTATGTGTGATTAAAAGGTTAATGTTTGCATACAGCCATCCTTATATGCGCTATTGGCATCTGAGCCCATTGTTTTTGGTCAAAAGGTGGATAACACTATCTATCGGAGAAATCTCTATCCACTGGATAGTTCAATCAGTTCCCCTAATACTTATCCACTGGACAGTGATTTATCCGATGGGTAACGCTATCCAGCGTTTGAACAACCGGGGCCTGATGTTCAGGTATACCGGGTGTTAAGCTCTTCACATTCCACTTAAATTCCCTTTCGTTGACTTGCCCACAGGGTTACTATCTGATCTACCGTGGTGATGGAAGCTGTGGACTGAACACCATGTGCACTTCAGCCGTCATCGAGTAATCACCTTTAAGACGCTGTTCAGCTTGGTCAGTAAGGTCATCATTGGCCCTTCTTCATAATCATAATGTTATTTCTTATTTTTAGGTTCTCACAGGAAGATCACCCTTCTCTTACAGCGAGAATTCGCGACTAAGAACCTACATTTCCCAAATTAGCTTAAACAGGTTCTTACGTAAATGGTTATTGGCAGAAATTTCTTAAATAGGTTCTTATTTTCTGATGAAAAAAAAAAATACGTTGTAGCTAAGGGTATTTAGTGGTATTCAGCTTATTCCTTACATAAAATCTGCATACCATTACATTGCAGTTGGAGTGATGACCTGTGTCTCCAAAAAGGATCCAGACTCCTGAATGTTGACTTATTAAAATTATTTGCCCAATTGTACAGAAATTTTTAAAACCTGTTTCAAATTTTAGGCTAAACAGGTTCTTGTATAGTGGGGACCTAACTGGCCAATTTTAGGCTAACAGGTTCTTAAAAACCAAAGCTGGTAAATCCAAATTTTGGAGCTTCTATGTAGGCTTGGACATACCTCTTCCCTCATTTCTAGTCATGCTGCTGGTTGTTGGCGTTTGTTACAAAATAAATTCTCACTTTATTGACACGGCTCAGGGGCACTCAACGACGGTTTCCTCCTAAATACATTGAAAACGCTTTTTAGGCTACCCAGAGTACTTTTAGATCTCTGGAAGTGCATTCCAAAAGCGGTGCAATGAAATAGGCAATTTTGCTACTTCGAACTGATATTTTACAGAAAACAAGGGTTGGGTGCCCCTGACGCCTCGATAAAGAGCATTAAAAACGTCATCTTCAGGTAGATTTCGTTCCTCCAGCGGCCGGATTTTACCCTGAGTACCAGAGGTTTTTTCTCGCGTGCGGCGAGGAGCTTCGTCGGCCGCAGTCACGTGAAAAGCATCTGGCACCCAGGGTGGCCCGATTTTATTTGCGCCCTAAACTAGTACTACACAGGCTACAATGATTTTCATTTAATTGTTTTGTGATGTTTGTTTTCTTGCAGAGGTGGAATAAAGACGTACACCTTGAAAATATATCTGGCTTGCTGTTTTTTAAATTTTAAGCTTTTTATAGTGTAGTATTTGTATTATCATTTAGTATTCTCTTTTATATATATTTCGTAGTACCCTTATTCATTCAAAATGTGACATGATTTGTATCGCAAATTGAAATTTAGCAATGATCCAGGAGCTAGGAAAGACAGCCTATATTCGCTGGCTATTTTCCAACGAACAATGAATGAATGAAGGAATTATTTCATATACTTTACATCAAAGTAGAAATAGTTCTGGAAAGCATCGTAAGGAAAAAGCTCAGACTCAGAATTAGTAAATTTTTCCGCATCTCCTGATCTACGGTTCTGGTCTCACTTTCTTAGACGAGGGAGAACCGGAATACTATTTAAAAAAATGATGACTCCATAATTATTGTAACTATAATTACGCAATTTTGCCAACGTTTTCTTTTTTGTTTAATTTGTTCGTTTTGTTTTTTACTTATTCCATTTTTAGTTTTAGCGGGACTGTTTTAGGTATTTTGAACTGTACCTATTTTGTAGAATTTTATATTAAATCATGCACGGGGCAAAGCAATGGAAAATTGTCTATGGGTTGATTTCTTTTATTGTATTGTACGCAACTAAAATAACTTAAGGTTGGTTTTCACTACAGTGGAACCCCGCCTTACGACCACTCCGTTAATACGACCATCCCGTTATTGCGACCACTTTTTTGTGGCCCGAACAAAAGCCCACTCATTTTCTTATCTGAAAATCCCGTTAATCCGACTACCCCGTTATTACGACCAACTACCACCTTTGGGAGTCCTGAGTCGTTCTTTTCTTTTTAAAATTACCCCGTTAATACGACCAGTCAAAATGCTTGGTGGGGCTGCTGAATGAAAACAGACACAATCTGACAAACAATAACCCGTTACTAATATTTTATTGAATGTTTTTAGGCAAAGGTGTTAGTGGATAGCATGACATCCGGTAAATTGCTGTGTGCAGTAAAAAGGATGCATGAAGATCTGAAAGACTTCACTTTGTGTAGTTCGAAGGCAAGTGAAGTCGCAAGTCGAGTTGTTGTTCGATGCAGTCGAGTTTATAACTCTCTGTGCGACTTTCACTCAGGGGGCACCCAACGTCAATTTTTGGAAAATATCTGTTCGGAAGACGATTTGAGATCTAGAATTTTTGGAACATTTGTTGTAAAATTTCTTGCTTGCCTGCCTCTCCTAGGATTTTCGAACATCTAAAAAATGGTATAATTGCCCATTTTTAATGGATTTTTACTGTGAAAAGCTCACCCAGAATTTTCGGTAGCCTTTTTTCTGGCTGAAATTTTCGGAAAGGTAAGTTTTGATCCCTATAATTTTCGGATTACTAGATTTTCAGCTAGGAAATCCGAACAGATGAAAAACTTTTAGGGAATAAAAGTATGGCTATATCTACTAAAACACGTTAAACAACGCTATGTTTGAGTGGTTTTGAACTATATTCTCCTTGGGTGCCCCTGTTTCACTGGGTCGGTAGCGATATCACTTGCCAACTCAGTCGCTCATTATTGACAACCAGTCCTCACAAATACCCGATTGCCTAACAAACTATCACAATCCATCTTTATCTTGGCCTCTCGCGATTTTTTTAGCCAACCTACGCGCATTTTTAACTGAAGACGAAGAAATGTCCACGCTTGTCAAAGCTGCTGCTGTTTCAGTACACGGCAGGGCACATGAACATCTGTTGACGAATTCTGCGTGTCTTCTATCAGTTTTTTTTATTTTTTCGCAGAACAACTAAATTAACATGGATATTTCAACTATGCGAATGAAAAATTTGGGGTTAGGTGCACTTTAAGGATACCTCTGGACATGGCCTCGAAACACGTATGAAACAACTACAGTACGTGTCAGTAGAGGAAGAAGAGAAAAAATATTGGTGAGTGAAGCAAGTGCGATCTGGAACACCTGATCACGAATGCGTTTGAATTTGAATTCTTTGCCGTGAGTAGAAGGCAGGTGTAAATGATGATTCCTTTATAAAGCTTAATTACTTTTGCGCGAAATCAGCCTGTATCCTTTCGATTCCCGGGCAATTGTAAATGTGCTAAATTAGCCTGCGTTACTGCGCAGACTTCACAGTCCTGGCTTCCGGCCATCCAGAAACATAAGTGGGACGTTTTTCGCTGTCCTACTCGCTTCATCAGGTTGCTCCCTAAGCTACACTACCACGTACACCATCAAAATATAATTATACACATCATACCCCCCCCCCTCCCCCCTCTTGGTACAAGAGAGACGGGAGGGGATGGAAAGGCAGCTAATCTAAAACTATTAAAAGTAGACGGCTTCAAAGTTTGACTTCTTGTCCCTCGTTTAACGGTACGTCTTTAAGTTCCACATCTTTCTCATCCACCTCTTTCGTTTCTTCCGTCGCTTTGTCGTCTGTTGTGCTGTTTTCTGTCATTTTTCGGAATGTCGTCGGGTCCTTTAAAAACCTGCCACATTGAAGAAAAAGTTAGACGTCCATTCTGGATCATGTTTTAGAAATAGCTTGATCAGCCAGGCAGTTTGTTCACTGATTCCGCTTGAGAGCGAAGGATTTTCTCCTTTTTCAAAATTTCTGATTTAACAGGAGAATCGTTCAAATGCTGCCGGAGCGATCGATAGTACAAGGCTGGGAAAGTATTGGCCGGATAGAAAACCTACCATGTCATGGCCATATAAATACATAGCTTCCATGGGTGGGAATGATTTTAAAGCCATATTTAAAGGCTGGAAAATAAAGTGACCTCATATCCACTCGTCTCTCTCATCCCATGTAAATTTAAGCATAAAGGAACTGGGGTAGGTGTGTGAAAGTTCTTCCCATGATGCCTAGCGGGTAGCTTATTTAGTCTCACATGGATCTCGACCGCTTGTGGAAAGGGATGTCTCTGTGGCCCGGAAAGGAAAGGGGGTTGGAATAACCAGCAAGGTACCACGTTTCTTGCCACCAACTACTGTACACTCTGGCTCTACTAATAAAAGCCAAGCAGCTGCGGACGTTTATAAGGTACTTACTTGGTCATAATCAGGGGAATGATGATAAGTAGAGCGGCCACAAGAAACGGCAATCCAGGAAAACCACGTTCCGCTGATTTGATGTACATTGGATTGAAGATAAAAGCACCCAGAAAATTACAGAAGGTGTCTACAGTTGATACCGACGAGAACATGGCCCCTACAAAGACAAATACATTGTAACGCTAAGCTTGAAATAAATTAAAGAAATATCTGCCAGCTTTGCCTTCAGCGAGCCTTAGCATGGGAGCTACCTTTACAGTGCGAACACTAATGGGGTTTTCTGTACTCGCGTCTCTCCAAATTGCCAAGCCTTCGCGTTTTCGCTACTAGCGTTGTAATTGACTACCGTGTGTAAAGGAAACGAAGGCTTTAGGGGAGAAATCGATCGTGGAAACAGTGTCGTTTTGCTTGTGATGCCCGATGAACGCCAGGATGAGATATCAAAATCTGCACTTGATTCAAGGCTGACAGATCGGAGCTTTGCCAGATGTCTTTCTTGTGCCTACATAGGCGACCCTATGTACGTCGATGGAGGCGGGCGTCTGCTCACGCAAGGTTAGGCCGGAAGGGTCTCAGTGCCATCGCGATCAGGGGGAGAACGGACGCCCACGGGTGGTGGGGGGGGGGGGAACTCCGGTTTTCAAGTGAGGGGGATGATCGAGGGATTTTTGGGGGTTGGAAATTTTTGATTTGGTCTTCAGGCAGGCGGGTAAAAAGGAGTTAAAACAATATTAAAAAAAGAAAAAAAAGCAAGAAACATGACGTGAATGTGAAGGATAGCAGAGTGAAAGCAATCGCGAACTCCACCTAGTTCCAGTTGGAGAGAAAAAAGGAAAAGTGAAGCCCTTTTTTTCTTTCTCTTTTCTTTCATTTCTTTTTTTAGCAAAAAGTAACCTCTTACCACGTTCATCTGGATCCACCATTTGTGACATCATTCCTTTGTACAGCGGTACCACTGTTCCACCAAATATTCCAATAATGGGCACTATATATGTGAAACAATGGCAGTGATAAGAAACAGCAGAGGAAGCCAATCCTAATGCTAACGCATTGCCTCAGGAATATAAGTGGGCTATACTTATCACCTCATGAAATCTGTGAGAGCAGGAGGCGGTAACCATCTAACGCAAGGCTATAAAGGGGCATGTTTAGCGCGTACTTTACTAACAGTCGCTAAAGAAATACCTCTTTCCCTCCCCTCAAAAAACCCGTTGAAATAAAAAAGAAAAAAATGACAACGAAAAATCCTCGACGATGTCCCTGCATCTGCAAAATTTTCCTATCCACTGTTTTCAAATGCTAAGGTCATCGGTTGGTTGACGGTGAACTACTCGGTGACTAAAAAGACACCGTTTATTTATATTTCAAACCAAGGGGAGAATAACTTGGTTGAATATTCCATACCTAAAAACACCATCGAGGTACGATCGCTAAAAGCAAAGAACACGAGTGAGGCGCACTGAGTTACCATGCCAACCCTGGTGACATTGATGTCGTTCATAAATCGCTTCAGAAGACCGATACCCACAATCCCACCAAAACCTTGCATGAAGAAACGGAATGCCATGAATGCGCCAAGAGTAGTCGGACCCCAGCAGAGAGGGGAACGAAGGACAAATAACGCTACCACTCCACTGATCCCCATAACGCCTAAACTGATTATTCCATCCGAGATCAGTAGCATGATGAGGTTTTTCCTTCCACCATTTCTTGGTTTCTTATAAACATTCCAGATCGCTTTGAAACTGTCAAAACTGACAAGTCGCATCTTCTTTTTCTCTGTTGTGTGCGTTGATTCCGGAACAAGGAAAATGACGTACAGTACAGCCGCCATGTGACAGGCAAATATGAACCAGTAGGGTGGAATGAAACCAAGGTGCCTCAACCACAAACCGCTGGTCAGTTGGCTCACAACGCCACCAATGAACACAGCGAACTGGACAATTGCTGAAAAACAGTCGTTAACAAGGGTTCTGTAAGATAACAAGGTGCCAGTCCTAGCACTAGTGAACCTTCAACACTGAAGGTGTTGAAGGTATGTTCGCAAAAAGACGTGTTCAATTATTCTGCCAAGCCCTGCTAATAGTCCTCAGTGGCTACTGTTTTTAGGTTAGAAATCCCACTGGTTAAGGAAATGTTAAACGTTGTCTTCAACAAAGAAAAAAATACAGAAAAGTGAAAGTATCTCGTAGTATATAAGTGGCAAAACCTCCACTTTGATTTGCATTCCCTTTAGGCTTAGATTCACTTATATTTTTAGTCTAAAAAAACTCATCTTACTTTTTCAATTAACCGGCCGAAATCAATAGCTAAACTGATCCACCACACGATTTTCCGAGCTCGAAGCCACCCGTTACCGACTCCATAAGCCCTCGGGCGTTTGAAGTCGAAGGGCGGCCCACAGGCTTGACAGATAAGAGGCTTAATTGAACGCATGTTAAAGACCATGAAGCTGCGCACCACCTTTAATTGAATCAAACTATGTTTCTGATGCTAACACGCTCGACATCTGACACTAGTGATGGGTGGGCATTTTATTAGTTACAGTCCGCCTTATT